>JASAND010011397.1:0-18323 GCA_030248195.1 Trissonchulus latispiculum
ATATTCATAGCTAGACTAAGAGTGTATGCAAACAACTGTAAGAGCATTCAACTTCTTAAGTTTTTATTGACTGACATTGATAGGTCTGTGTGCGACAAAAGCTGAGACGAAACGTGAAATCCCGCGAATATGGGTTGTTCGGCGAAGCTGTGCCCATATTATATAAATCGCTCACAACCTAGTCCTGTTCTATTTTTGAACCTAGCCCCATATTAAGCACTTTAAAGACTAGTCCTCTCTTGATTTTGCAACCTCACTATCACCCATATTACTTTTTTCATGCGCCAGAGGAGCATTTTTGTTTCTTGTCCTTCTGTCATTTTAAAGATTCTTCTCCAAGAGTCTAATGCATCATGGCATTATATACGCCATTTGTGTAAGCATATATATAAACTATACACAACCTGAAAATAAGGCTCAGTAAGCCACGACAGCAGTGATCCAGTTAATAATAATTTCAGCCATAAGCAAGCAGCGACCACAACAAACATGCTGACCTGACAGCAGGCGCGGATCCAAGGGGGGGGGGGGAGGCGCTGCCCCCCCCCCGTCGCGATTCGAAGGTAGGAAAAATTAAGGAAACAGGAAAAAGGGCAAAAAATCAAAAAATTTAGCGCCCTCGGCGCGAATTTTCTGCTTTTTAACCGCATATATATTTATTGCATTTATGAAGAAATATTTATTGCAATTATGAAGAAAAAGCTTAAAATGCATCCGATTTTAGGAGAAAATTACCATTTTGTCTAAAAATGTCAAGAATTTTAAAAAATTTTCTTAGTTCTTCAGTATGAAAAGAATTAAAGATCCGAAGACCGATTTTATTGCAAAAACAAAAAATTTGTTCAGCTTGTGGGGGGCCCCCAGACCCCCGACGACAACATTTTACCGCCCCCCGTCACCAAATCCTGGATCCGCCAGTGCCTGACAGTGGTTTCTGAATACAGGCAAAGGTTCTGCCCATCAGGTCAATATGTATACTAATATATATATATTGTCTCTTCGCTGTCTCAGAGGATTTGACCACTGATCAATAGGCCACCTAGCCCGTAGTGACCGGTGGTCACTTTCGCCGGTTTTGAAAATGCCCATTGAAACGAGCGTAGTCGATTTAGTATAAATGCCCTCGACCAAAACGCCAAAAACGCTGTTTTAGGCGGTTTGAACAGTGGTCAATAGGTCCCTAGGCCGTAGTGACCACTGGTCACTTCCATCGGTTTCGGCAATATGCCCATTGAAACGAGCGTAGTTGATTTACTATAAATGCCCCTACCAAAACGCCGAAAAACGCTGTTTTAGGCCATTTGACCAGTGGTCAATAGGTTCCCTAGGTCGTAGTGAACACTGGTCACTTCCACCGGTATCGGCAATATGCCCACTGAAACGAGCGTAGTCGATTTACTATTGTGCTCCCAACCAAGAAGCCGAAAAAACGCTATTTTAAGCCGTTTGGCCAGTGGTCGATGGGGCTCCTAGGCCGTAGTGACCAGTGGTGACTTTCGTCGATTTCGGCAATATGCCCATTGAAACGAGCGTAGTCGATTTACTACATATGCCCCCAACCAAAAAGCCGAAAGCCGTTGTTTATAGTGCTTTTTCTCAACTTTGACCCCGGGCGAGGAACCACGGGAGCCAGTTGACCAGTGGTCACTTCGGACGGCATCGGCTCGGCAGTATGCTCATAGTTTTCAGCGACCCCGATTTACTATATGTGGTCACCACATCAAGGCCAAAACGCCATTTTTAGTGACTTTTATGCTATTTTTAGTAAAAGTGGGAAACTTAGCCAAACAGGCCAAAAATGCAAAGTTTGAGCCCATCTCCTGAAAGCTAGGGAGCAAAATTAAAAAATCCCCCTCGTTACGGGATCGACCGGATATCCGGATCCGGATCCTGCCGGACATTGCAGATCCGGATCCGGATCCGGCAGAAAAACCATCCGGATCCGGATCTTTTTTTCAGTTAAGGAACCAAAGGAAATTTATTACTGAAACTAAAATATTAATGCCTGGAGCGCTCAAAATTAATTTCTAGCAGCAAATTTTCGTGTTAAGAGTGTGGCTTATACTGGGGGCTGCCGCCCCCAGACCCCCGTGTAACTTAATGTTCAACTGAACCCGAACTAGTAGACGTTGATATTTTGTTAACTAATTTTTATGCATGTCAGGTTAAATGAATTTTTTAATTTAACCATAATTATATGTTTTTATAAATTACTGTTAAATAGGTGTCCATGCGTATGGTTATTTTCCGACATCTATAGACAAAAATTTAACAAATTTTAGCAATTTTCAGACTCCTTGACGTGTTGGGTTTTCTAAATTTTACGTTGTGCTTTTCTGAATTTTTAAATGATCATTTTAAGAAAATGGTTTCCTTCAAATTCTCGGAAGTAGCAAAATTTTAACTCTACTTTACTGCGTTAACCATATTGCAAAATTATCAGACAAGTACATAAGTTTAACCGACTTGTAAACTAAAAAAATTAAACTTTAGTGAAATTTTTAAGATGGTTCTAAGTAAAATAGATCAGCAAATTTAAAGATTTTTATGAGCATGTGCTGCCGTTTCACAAATATACTGAATACATAAATGGATAAATACAAGCATTATAAATGAGTCGCGCTGACTACTTTCATCCTAATGTTGTTGTTGTAATATACATTTAATGTTTCTAATATACATTTATATAATGAAAACGAAAATTCAGAGTTTGTTTTCGTATCAGTTGCGGTGAGTCTTGCTAGGCTTTAGCCGCTGCTACAAAGAATTTAACTACCGGTATGCAACAACATAATCGAATGAACTGGATCAAAACGTTTTTTAAATTGAATATGCGCTAATAGAACTATAACTTGAATTATTTATTCTTAAATAACTATTTTCAGCAGCAACGGTATTGGTTTTATTTTTCTCAAGCTGCTAAGAAGTAGACGGTAAGTAGTTAATGCTAATGTTAATCTACTTAAGCTGATTTTTTGAAAAGCTTTGATTGTAAACTGTTCCATGTTTGCGGCTGCGGCATATTCATACATTTCAAAAATTCGTTATATATATACTTAGTGAGTATTGTTTGTTTCAAGCTAAATGTATAAGTCATTTGCAGCATTAAGTCATTATCAGCATTAAAACATTACCAAATCCACAAAAAAACCCATAAACATTAGCAAAATCAAAGAACAAAATTTTTAAAATTTGCTTGTATGTTGATGACTAGATCCGGATCCGGATCCGGATCCGGCCGGATCCAAACTGGATCCGGATCCGGGTCCGGATCCGGCAAAATTTTGTATCCGGTCGATCCTATTTATGCACCCCAACTGGTAATTTTCAACAAAAGATACTAGACCTCTCCAGCTTCTACCCAGTTCTAGAAAAGTGTCTGTGACCAAAATTTTGCCAAAATAGCGAAAGTCCGATTTTGGGACCTTGGCACAGAGCCAAAATTGGCCAGGCGCCAAAATGACCAAAAAGGTAGCATGGGAGAATACTGTCTACCAACATATAATAGTATATGGGTCAAAAATGATCACATCGTTCCAACACTTAGCCGTAAAAAGCATTTCCAACAAGTAACAAAAATGCTCCGCACAAAAAAAGATAATAGGTCTGTGTTGGCTGTGTCTATATATACATTAAATTCCGGTTGAAGAAGTATATACATAAAGACAAAAGTTTCATAGGCACGTGACGTTATTTGGCACAGCAAGTTTGGGTGGGTGGCTCCATGACAAAAGTTGTTCCGTTCGCTTCGGACTTTCATTTGACACAACTTAGACCACTTTTGAAAAATTCTATTTCAGACCTAAAACCGCCCAAGCCCCCACCTCACCCAACCACAGCACTCTACAGCCACTTTGGGTACACAGTTCTATGACAAAAGTTGCTCAGCTCACTTAGGCCTTTCATTTGATACCAAATTTGACCACTTTTGAAAATTATATACATTTGTCCCCCAAAATCGCCTAAGTCCCGCCCCACCCCACCACAGCACTCTACACCCACTTTGGGTACGCAGTTCTATGACAAAAGTTGCTTAGCTCACTTAGGGCTTTGATTTGATACCAAATTTGATCACTTTTGAAAAATTTTATTTTTGACCCAAATTCGCCTAAGTCCCCACCCCACCCCACCACAGCACTCTACAGCCACTTTGGGTACGCAGTTCTATGACAAAAGTTGCTCAGCTCACTTAGGGCTTTCATTTGATACCAAATTTGACCACTTTTGAAAAAGTTTATTTTTCACCCAAAATCGCCGAAGTCCCGCCCCACCCCACCACAGCACTCTACACCCACTTTGGGTACGCAGTTCTATGACAAAAGTTGCTCAGCTCACTTAGGGCTTTCATTTGGTACCAAATTTGACCACTTTTGAAAAATTTCATTTTTTACCGAAAATCGAATAAGTCCCCACCCCACCCCACCACAGCACTCTACAGCCACTTTGAGCATGCAGTTCTATGACAAAAGTTGCTCAGCTCGCTTAGGGCTTTCATTTGGTACCAAATTTGACCACTTTTGAAAAACTTTATTTTTGACCACCTGACCCCCCACCGGACTGACCCTTCAAACGGTAAACTAGAACCAGCACAGCAAAATAGATACCTCAGACGGTAAAATGGATACAGGGAGTGAGCTGGGCGCACCAGAAAACCCACATAGACAAAGTTTTGAGAGGCCAGGTAGAGCCTACTATGGACCTCCAGGAAGCGGTTTCCGACTTGACCCTCCCGACGGCAAAGTGGAACCAGCCCAGCAAGATGGGGTCTTGCGGTAAAACTGACTGCGGGAATCGATTCTCCGTGCTAGAAAACCACTGTATGGAAGATTTGAGCTTTCAAATTTGAATAGATAGCGAGAAATTTCGATTTTTCATTTTTCGAATTTTCGCCATTTTCGTCGGGCCACTGTGGTCGCTAATGAAGTGATAGAGAAACGCAACCTGGACCGTTAGTTAGTTCAATAATGTAATTTCTGAATATAAAAAGAAATCCGCTCCAGCCTCGTAACGTTCGACCTGAGCGACGACCACAAAAATGGTCACTTTTCGCTCTGAGCCGACTTTGCGGCGCCACTGCGGCGTTGTGTCGCAGCTGCGGCGCAAAAAAGTACCGATTCTTAAATTCCTTAGAGGGTACTACTAGACCCTATAGTCCTTTAGGTTTGTTCACCGCTGCAGATCACGTGAAAGCGGCGAACATTATGTACAATACAACCAACTGGAAGATGAGGGTCAATGTTGCCAAGTGTGAATCCACTCTCTTCACCACTGATCCTCACCAAGCCAAATCGACGGTATCTATCAGATACGGAGGCCATATTTTAGGTGTCTAAAAAAGCGAAAATTTCGTTAGAATTCCGGCGAAGTCGGAAAAATTTTTGAAAATTTAGGGTAAAAATGGTGAAATCTGGCAATTTTTTGGCTTATGGGGGGAGGTAAAAATTTATGGGGGGGACCTCGAATGGGGGGGGGGGAGGTTGCCGAGTGGGGGGGCCCTCACCCCCCCCCCAGGAAAAATAAGCCAGTAAGGTGCACTGAACCGCTGCCCATGGAAATAATAACCCTAATCCAAAGGCTGGGTGAGCCTATTGCTTTCCGATGGGTCCCTGGAAACTCAAAATTCCCGGAACTGAAACTGCTGACTCTTTGGTCCGGGAGGGAAGTTTGCAAATACAAATGCAAGTACCTCTCGACCAATCTTCAATCCGCAGTTTAATCCAACGGAGAACGAGGGAAGTCTGGCGGGGGAGGATAGCCCACCCCAAGGTCCTCCAATCCAACCCGGCAACCCGGCCAGTCCCCAGGGAATCGGAACGTGGACTATCCAGGAGGGCACGGGTCCTTCTAGCTCAGCTTAGGGCGGGGGGCCACTGCCCTTTGCTGAGGTCCTACCTATTCAGAATTGGGGCTGTAGAAAATCCGATCTGCGGCCGATGCGGGGAGTCAGAGGATGACGTGTCCCACCTAATCCTAACCTGCCCGGCCCTGGCCCACCATCGCCAACTCTGCCTGGGTGTGGGGGCTAGTCTGGACTGCCTATCCAGCAGCCCATACGTGGTTATTTGTTTCCTGAGGGAGGCAGGGATCATCCCGATGGTCCCTCCAATCTATGTCTAGCGAAGATTCCTGAACACAGAGAGAGAAAGTGAAGTAAAGATATATAGCAGTTTCATTGGCATGTGACGTTATTTGGCACAGCAAGTTTGGGCGGGTGGCTCCATGACAAGTTGTTCCGTTCGCTTAGGACTTTCATTTGATACCAAATTTGACCACATTTGAAAAATTTTATTTTTGACCCAAAATCGCCTAAGTCCCCACTCCACCACAGCACTCTACAGACCTTTGGATACGCAGTTCTATTTCAAAAGCTGCTCAGCTCACTTAGAGCTATCATTTGATACCAAATTTGACCACTTTTGAAAAATTATATTTTTGAGCACTTGGCCCCCCCCACCCGACTGACCTTTCAAAAAGACAAACTGGAACTAGCCCAGCAAAATAGGTACGTCGGACGGCAAAACGGATACCTGGAATGAGCTGGGCGCACCAGAAAACCCCTATAGACAAAGTTTTGAGAGGCCAGGTAAAGCCAACTATGGACCTCCAGGAAGCGGTTTCCGACTTGACCCTCCCGACGGCAAAGTGGAACCAGCCCAGCAAGATGAGTGGGTCTGACGGTAAAACTGACTGCGGGAATCGATTCTCCGTGCCAGAAAACCCTTGTATGGAAGATTTGAGCTTTCAAAGTTGAATAGATAGCGAGAAATTTCGATTTTTCATTTTTCGAATTTTCGCCATTTTTGACGGGCCACTGTGGTCGCTAGGGAAGTGATAGAGAAACGCAACCTGGACCGTTAGTTAGTTCAATAATGTAATTTCTGAATATAAAAAGAAATCAGCTCCAGCCTCGTAACGTTCGACCTGAGCGACGACCACAAAAATGGTCACTTTTCGCTCTGAGCCGACTTTGCGGCGCCACTGCGGCGTTGTGGCGCAGCTGCGGCGCAAAAAAGGACCGATTCTTAAATTCCTTAGAGGGTACTACTAGACCCTATAGTCCTTTAGGTTTGCCCACCGCTGCAGATCACGTGAAAGCGGCGAACATTATGTACAATACAACCAACTGGAAGATAAGGGTTAATGTTGCCAAGTGTAAATCCACTCTCTTCACCACTGATCCTCACCAAGCCAAATCGACGGTCTCACTTAGGGCTATCATTTGATACCAAATTTGACCACTTTTGAAAAATTTTATTTTTGAGCACTTGGCCCCCCCACCCGACTGACCGTTCAAAGGACAAAGTGGAACTAGCCCAGCAAACTAGATACGTCGGACGGCAAAACGGATAACGAGAATGAGCTGGGCGCACCAGAAAACCCCTACAGACAAAGTTTTGAGAGGTCAGGCAAAGCCTACTATGGACCTCCAGGAAGCGGTTTCCGACTTTACCCTCCCGACGGCAAAGTGGAACCAGCCCAGTAAAATAGAAATATATATATATATATGTACGTCGAACGGCAAAACGGATACGTACCGGGAATGAGCTGGGCGCACCAGAAAACCTCTATAGACAAAGATTTGAGAGGGCAGGTATATAAAGCCTAGGGATGCACCAGGGCCTGGCCCCGGCCCCGGCTCCGGCTCCGGCCCCGGTGGTCAGGCCCCGGCTTCAACCGGGGCCTGAACTCAGCTAACTGTGTAGATGTTTTAACTTGACTTTTTACTAGAATTTTGCAAACTATTGACGGCAAAAATGAATAAAATCAAGGAGATAGTCACTTGGCTCAACGAAAACTACATTAATATAGTGTTTGTACCAGATTTTCGTGACCTGTTAAAATTTTTAAAAATTTGAGCTACTTTCTGTCTTTAAGGCCCCGGCCTCGCGATTTGGCCCCGGCCCCCGTCCTGACCGGGGCCGAGAGCTGGCCCCGGCCCCGGTAGTGGCGGCCCCGGTGCATCTCTAATAAAGCCTACTATGGACGTCCAGGAAGCGGTTTCCGAGATGACCCTCCCGACGGCAAAGTGGAACCAGCCCAGTAAGAGAGGTGGGTCTGACGGTAAAATTGACTGCGAGAATCGATTCTGCGTGCCAGAAAACCATTGTATGGAAGATTTGTGCTTTCAAAGTTGAATAGATAGCGAAACATTTCGATTTTTCATTTTTCGAATTTTCGCCATTTTTAACGGGCCACTGTGGTCGCTACGGAAGTGATAGAGAAACGCAACCTGGACCGTTAGTTAGTTCAATATATGTAATTTCTGAATATGAAAAGAAATTAGCTCCAGCTGGTAACGTTAGGCCTGAGCGACGACCGCAAAAATGGTCCGTTCTGATCCGACATGGCGCCACTGCGGCGCTGTGGCGCAGCTGCGGCGTAAAAAAGTTGCGATTCTTAAATTCTTTAGAGGGTACTACTAGACCCTATAGCCCTTTAGGTTGGTCCACCGCTGAAGTTCGCGTGAAAGCGGCGAACATTATGTACAATACAACCATCAAGAAACCGGAAAAAACATCGCCGCCATAACCGGTCCGGGGCGCAACTTTTTAACGGTAAGTGATACGGGGCTGAAACTTCCCAGATATACTAAACTCGATGTCCTCTACAATTTGCGCATAGGATTTTGCGCAGCTTCTGCGCAGCTTATTTTACACTGTCTCCAGCCACTTTTCACACATATTATAGAGATCGCTGCCGCGACCCCTATGATACACGTATATATACAATACGTCGTAGGGAGATTGCCCTAGACATTTGGGCAAGTCCCTAAGCTTAGAATAGAGCGTGCTTTTATACGTCTAAGCCTAAGCCATTTTGTAAGCCTAAGCTCAGCAGTTTCATTAATTACTAGTTAACCAGATCTCACATAGATTTGTGCGCCACAAAGGACTTGTACGCCACATTATTTCTCCCTACTTTTGGCATCCCCGTCAGGAGGCTCCCATCACTATTTCAGTCTAGAAACAACAAAGTACACTGTCCCAAAAAACAAAAATATATTATTACGCTTTTATAATATCAATACAACATCCGTTGCTTGCTAACTATGTACATATGTTTAATAATAACGTACCAGCAAAAGCCATAACTATGTGATCATCCAATAGGTACACTTTGCGGACGGTTCTTTCTTCCTGTAGTTTAGGAACAGACTTTTTCTCCACACCAATCACCACGCAAGTTCTTCCACGGACACCGACCTGCAAAATCCGAAGTATTAACGAAGCTGCTAGTCCGTAAAGTGAAAAGAATTATAATAGCTGCAAATCCACATGAAAATATCTAGTGTATAGCGGATTACCACGTCTACCTTTGACAAGACGATAGAGCAAATTCAAACTGTATAGTCAAGCGGGGAAAAACAAATTTTAATACCTATGCGGGAAAAAACCCACCTCCAGTGTGGGCTTACCGGTATGAGCTATATAGAATTTTAATAGCCTATCTTGAAGAGCGTCCAAAGTAACCCTAGAGGCTGTATTATTGTTGCTCCCGCTGCTTCCCTGCAAATTTTTTGGGACTTTGAAATTTTCGAAAATTTTGGTCCGTCCAAGTGCCGAAATTTGGCAAACTCTAGCTGGCCACCCTGAACTACTGGAAAGACCAAGACCAAAGCGGATTGTGTGTCTACGTATATGTGTAGGGCATCTGTTGGGCTTCAGGATCGATGATATAGATGTGAAAGGTTGAAATCAGGATCTGAAAGATGTGTAGAAAAGTGTCCAGGGCGGGGATCGAACCGCCGAGCTTTGGTTTAAGAAGTAGAACGCTCTACACTGCGCCACATCCCCGGACATTGAGACTAGTTTATTACGCTGATTTCAACCTTTCTGGGTTGCTGATATTTAACATACTCCCCTTGTTAATTGAAATTCGGCCTCGAATTTCCAGGAATTGCAGGTCGGGTCCTCAATCAAAGCACCGTTGTGGTCTAAGGGCGGCTCCCCGGCTGCCTCCTAACCCGAGGCCATATTATACTTCATTCTTCTTCAAAGCCGGGAGCATTTATATCAAATCACACAAGAACCAATAACCATCATATTAACCCTTAGCACCACGAGGACCACCATATACCAAACCAATTATCTCAAGGACCTGCAATTCCACAATTCCCAGGCATCACAAACGACTTCATCTCCTCAGAGCGGTAAGGTCCTGTCACGGTCGCCAAATGTGAAAGGTTAAAATCAGGATCTGAAAGATGTGTAGAAAAGTGTCCAGGGCGGGGATCGAACCGCCGAGCTTTGGTTTAAGAAGTAGAACGCTCTACCACTGCGCCACATCCCCGGACATTGAGACTAGTTTATTACGCTGATTTCAACCTTTCTGGGTTGCTGATATTTAACATAGAGGTCGGGGAAAAAACCAACCCGCAAGTGGTGGGGAAAAAACCAACCCCCCGTTTGGGCGATGGGGATGAGCTAGCGGGCTCAAATTTGGCGTGCAAGTTGGCAGGGCCCATCCCACCTACCACATGAAATTTGAGCAAAATCGGACCACTTTTGAGCATTTTTTGACATTTTGAAAATTTTGGCATTTTCGACCCCCCAAAAATTCAAAATTTGCCTATTTTTGAAGGCCTGTAGAAAATTTTCCATACTAGTTAGATAATAACTTTTTCGTTTTTTCGATAAAAGTAGTTTCTATGAGAACAACATGTGCTCTTTCAAAAAATGTCGGTCTCGTCTTGCTGCGACGCTTGGCAAGCTGCCAACAGAATTTTAAAAAAATGGGAAAATAAAACCAATTTTTGCTTTTGCAGCCAAACTCCGAAAAATGGTTATTAGTTGCTCAAAAGCCATTCACTTAGCAAGTTTAATGCGTTCTTTCACGTGAACAGCTCAAAATTGCATTTGGACTTGACAATTTTGTGCTAGCCGGTAAAAACCTCATTTCGGCGGATCGACTGTTTGGCTCAGCTAAAGTGGTCAAAATGTACTCTGGGACAAAGAAATACGCGAAAAAACACTGAAACAACATTTATTTTATTTTATTTCATCGAATTTCAAAAGATTTACAAATTATTGCATTTTAGCATAGAAACTGGCAAATTTAATGAAACCTAGCCAGTTGATGCTGCAAATTTTCATGTTTGATTTTCTCACTTATTATAAGGAATATCGCAAAAATAACTGCAGATACGAAGTCAGAGACGCCGATTTTACCTGTCGCATGCATAAAATCGCTAATATGAGTTACCCTGCCCGAATATTGGGGTTGGTTTTTTCCCCATCGGTTGGTTTTTCCCGCCATTGGTTTTTTACCCCGGCTGATTAACGTTAATTACTAATTAACGACAGGACCTAGAGAGGCGATTTATATACCAAAATGACAGTCTAGACAGGGCTTGATAAGAAAACAATCTATAGCCGGATTGCTCCACGGAGTAGTTCTGCAGAGTCCAAAAAGTGACTACCTTGGTTTTTTCCCCGACCTCTATATGCCACACTGCTCTAATCCCACCGGTGCGACCTGGGGGTGACCTAGAGTTGGCGGGGAAAAAACCCATCGGCGGGAAAAACCCACTTTTCAAAATTGAATATTTTTCTAACCGTTAGCAGGAAAGGTCAAACTATATAATACATACATACAACAGGGCGGAAGGAGGGAATCCCCTATTCGATGCACAGAGCTGGTTTCGATTATTCTAGTCGCCGAGTAGACTCCCTATTCGGCGCACGAAGCTGGTTTCTTTAATTTTAGTCGCCGAGTAGATTCTCTATTCGACGCACAAAGCTGGTTTCTTTCATTTTAGTTGCTGAGTACATTCCCTATTCGGCGCACAAAACTGGTTTCTGTCATTTTAGTCGCTGAGAAATGGCATTTTTCAGCTTCAGCAGAATCTCAGTTTTAATCATGCACCGTGTACTTAACATTCAAGTCTTTCCCTATTCTACCAAGTTGGTTGCCCGTCGAGGGCATTTCCCCCCCCTAGTTTCGCTTATTTTTCCGCTGCAGAGAAAAATCATGTCAGAGAAGTTATGTACAAACACAATGTAAGCAGAGCTAGCTATCGTAAACAGGCTAGATGAAAACGTTCTAGTTTAACTGAATGTATTTGCTGAAGCGGAAAAATGCGTTAATAGCCTTTTCAGAACTTAATACACAGAGCGCATCTTAGGCTGGAAGACCACCGTTCATAGCCTTTTCAGAACTTAATACACGGTGCGTCATCTTAGGCTGGAAAGCCACTGTTTATGGCCTCTTCAGAACTTTATACACGGTGCGTCATCTTAGGCTGGAAGACCACCGTTCATAGCCTTTCCAGAACTTAATAGGCGGTGCGTCATCTTAGGCTGGAAGGCCACTGTTTATGGCCTCTTCAGAACTTTATACACGGTGCGTCATCATAGGCTGCAAGACCACCGTTCATGGCCTTTTCAGAACTTTATACACGGTGCGTCATCTTAGGCTGGAAGACCACCGTTCATAGCCTTTCCAGAACTTAATACACGGTGCGCCATCTTAGGCTGGAAGGCCACTGTTCATGGCCTCTTCAGAACTATATCCACGGTGCGTTATCTTAGGCTGAAAGGATAATTTATAAGCCTCTTAGCACAGTTACCTTGGATATGCAGTTACATGACAAAAGTTGCTCAGCTCATTTAGGGTTTTCATTTAAAACCAAATTTGACAACTTTTGGAAATTTTGATTTTTGACAAATTAGGACCCCTTGACAAGGCGCCACAGGCCCCTGGTCCACTTTGAAGGCGTCCTCCAATGACAAAAAATGTTCGCCTCATCAAGGCCTTTTAGTTGATACCAAACTTGGTCACTTTTGGAAAAATCGATTTTGGACCGGTCCGGATCCTGGCCAGGGCGCCACAGGCCGCTTGGTCCACTTTAGATGGGTCCTCCAATGACAAAAGTGTTTGTCTAATCAAGGGCTTTCATTTGATACCAAACTTGAAAACTTTTCCAAAAATCGATTTTGGACCGGTCCGGACCCTGGTCAGGGTGCCACAGGCCGCTGGGGCCACTTTAGAGGCGTCCTCCAATGAGAAAAAACGTTTGCCTCACCAAGGGCTTTCATTTGATACCAAACTTGGCCACTTTTGGAACAATCGATTTTTGACCATTTTGGACAGGTCCGGACCCTGGTCAGGACGCCACAGGCCGCTGGGGCCACTTTGGAGGGGTCCCCCAAGGACAAAAAATGTTCGTCTCAACAAGGGCTTTCATTTGATACCAAACTTGGCCACTTTTGGAAAAATCGATTTTTGGCCATTTTGGGCCTGGTCCACGGTCCGGAGTGTCAGGGCGCCACAGGGGTCCGGCCGGTACCTACTATAACCTATGTTGTAGTCCTCCCCTAACCCACCCCAAATGCCAAATATGAAAGCTCTACCTGCAGCGGACCTATCTATATACAGTAGAGGCTAAAGTTGGACTTGCGACACGGTCGGGGCCCACCTCCATTAGGGTGCCCCCCAGCCCCACGGACGGATAGGTGTCACCAGAGCAAAACTAATAGGCCATTTAGATTCACCATATAGGGGTTCCTCTTCGAATACGAAACCGCAGCCCAGCAGCTCCTATGTGTAGGGCTCCACAGTCCGCAGGCCCAAACCTCCCCCCTCCTTTACACACATTAACTTTCGACCCCTGGCCAGGGCGCCACAGGAGACCTGCCGACATCTAATATAGCCTGTGCAATAGTCCACCCCTGGGCCATGCCAAAACCCCAATATGAGAGCCCAGCTTCGCTCGCTGCGATCTATTTCGAAGTGCAGTTATTTACGAACTTAGTTTTTTTCGGGGGTCACTTGCAGGGGCGTATCCAAGATTTTGAAAAGGAGGGGGTCTTTAACTAAAATTTACTGAAAAGGAGGGGTTTTGACAAAAAATTGCACTTTTTGTAATGGAGTATTGATAAAAGTTAACCCAAAAGGAGGGGGTTTCAACCCCCAAAACCCTCCCCCTGGATACGCCTTATGGTCACTTGGGGGGTCCCCACCGGGGGGGGGGGAGGTGGCCATCTGGGGGCAGGGGCGGATCCAGGGGGGGCGGCGGGGGGGGCGGCCGCCCCCCCCCGTCGCGATTCGAAGGTAGGAAAAATTAAGGAGAGAAAGAGGAAAAAGGGCAAAAAACCAAAAAATTTCGCGCCTTCGGCGCGAATTTTCTACCTTCTAACCGCATATTTATTGCATTTGTGAAGAAAAAGCTTGAAATGCATTCGATTTTTCGGAGAAAATTACCATTTTTGCCTAAAAATGTCAAGAATTTTAAAAAATTTGTCCAGTTCTTCAGTATAAAAAGAATTAAAGATCCGAATACCGATTTTATTGCAAAAACAAAAAATTGCTTCAGCTTCTGGGGGGCTCTGCCCCCAAGACCCCCCGCTGGAAAAATTTTACCGCCCCCCCCCGTCACGAAATCCTGGATCCGCCAGTGTCTGGGGGGGGGGGTTTGGGGGTTTCAACCCCCAAAACCCTCCCCCTGGATACGCCTTATGGTCACTTGGGGGGTCCCCACCGGGGGGGGGGGTGGCCATCTGGGGGGGGGGGGGATCCGGGACACGCGGAAAGTAATTTCCCCGGAATTGGGGCACTTTTTGCTGGGCTTTTTCTTGTGGGGGGGTGGGGGCCCCCCCAATAAACACCCTTCCCCCCCCCCCAAAAATCGTCCCCCCCCCCCAAAAATCGCCCCCCCCCAAAAAAAGTGGGTGCCCCTTTTGGTACCAACTTTTGCCCTGAAAAAAATCGCTCAGAAGGCCAAATTTTCAAAAATTTTCCGGCTTCGCCGGAGATTTTTACTCAATTTTTGCCCTTTTCAACACTAAATCTGCTTATTTTTGCTATGAAAATCAACTTTTATAGTATATGCCAGAAAAATAGCGCTATTTTTAGCATATTTTTCGAAAAATTTTCGCCCCCCCCCCCAAAAATTCCTTGCCCCTCGGACCTTTGGGGGGGGGGGGCCCCCCCAAGAAGCCCCCCCCCAAGAAAAAATCCCGAGAAAAAGCCCAGTTTTGTACACGAAAAACCGAAAATCGCAGGGCTCTGAAGGGTCCTCCGACCTGCAGTTGCACCTTGCACCCATGGGGGTGGGGGTGGGGGGGGGGGGGATAGAGAGAAATGCGACCTGCGCGGGGGCCAATTTTCATATCTCAAGATCTACCCGGCCGATCCGGCTGAAATTTTCACAGCATGTACCCCTGCCCACAGGCTCTTCACACAAAAGGTTTGAGCCCGATCGGTCCACTCCTCTGCTGGCCACAGGCCAAACAATGTCCAGATTATAGGGGATTATATAAATTTGACCCCCCACTAGGGATAAGCCAGCACATTGCGTCAAATTTTCCCTATTCTAGGGGGAGCGCTAACGCGCTCCTCCTAATACGTGTTAAACAACATACAAATTTTTCAAAATTCACTTTTTTCTGAAAATTTTCAAAATGTTGGTATTTTTCGATGTAGACCTACTATAAACAACCCGCTGTTTCGAATGGCACCGTCAAAATTGTTCTGGCACGCTTCCAGCAAAAACTCCGGTTTTATGGGTTTTTTCCCGTATTGGGTTTTTCCCCGACACGGAAAACTTTAATTTCTCCATAACGGCAGGGCCTAGAGAGACAAACCATACGTCATTCGAAAGCTTAGGGCAAACCCTAATTACGTAGATATAGTATATCAAAGTCGTGCTAGCCCAAACCAGTCGAAAGTTCAGGTCATAGGTGTAATTAGGGGGGGGGGGGTGGGGGGAGGGTAACCCCCCCCCAGCCATTTTTACAAACCCCCCAAACATTTTAGAACAAAGCACCCCCCCCCCCCCCCCCCCCAACTGGGGGGGGGGGGGGGGGGTAGTCGCGCCGAGGGCGCAAAGAATTGGGTATTTTTAGGGTTAATTCTGCGAAATTTTTCAAAAATGTCCAGATTTTGGGCTTAAAGTGTTTATTATTGCGAGATAAACACGTTTTTAACGGTTTTATGGACTTTCTGGCTCAATATTGACCTTATTTTAGACTTAGAAACATGTTGGCAATCAAGTATTCGAGTTTATAAAACCCCTGTCTAATGTCAAAATTACTTCATGGTTGAATGTTTTTTGGCATTAGCAATGGGTGAAAATGCGATTTTTGACATAAAAATACAAAAATTTGTTGGGGGAGGTTTGGGGGGGTCTAAAAAGGGCCCCCCCCCAAAATTCCGGGGGAGGGGCCCCCCAACCCAAATCTCCGTTACACCTATATATGTTTCAGGTCAGGTCCAAGAAAGAAAGTGGGTTTTTCCCACTTGACTATATTACGTACGTATAGCCATGGGGTGAAAAAAACCCACCCCCTTTTTGGGGGGGAAAAACCCACCCGCCTCCTAGGTCATGGGTTGGAGATATGAGCTCCAAAACACAGCAGCAGGAAGCGCGACTCTTTCTAACCCAAGTTGCTGAGTTGGTTCCACTTGACCGTCTGAGGGGTCAGGTCGGTAACCGCTTCCCGGAGGTCCATAGTAGGCTTTACAAAGCCTGTCCAAACTTTGTCTATAGGGGTTTCCTGGTGCGCCCAGCTCATTCCCGGTGTCTGTTTTGCCGTCTGACCCACCCATCTTGCTGTGCTGGTTCCACTTTGCCGTCTGGAGGGTCCGGTCGGTACCGACTTCCGGGAACATCATATAGGACTGTACATAGCCTCTCAAAACATTGTCTATAGGGGTTTTCTGGTGCGCCCAGCTCATTCCTGGCATCCGTTTTGCCGTCTGACCACCCATCTTGCTGTGCTGGTTCCATTTTGCCATCTGGAGGGTCAGGTCGGTGGGAGGTCATGGGGTCAGAAATTAAAATTTTCAAAAGTGATCAAATTTGGTACCAAATGAAAGCCATAAGCGAGCTGAGCAACTTTTGTCATAGAACTGCATGCTCAAAGTGGCTGTAGAGTGCTGTGGTGGGGTGGGGTGGGGACTTAGGCGATTTTCGGTCAAAAATGAAATTTTTCAAAAGTGGTCAAATTTGGTACCAAATGAAAGCCCTAAGCGAGCTGAGCAACTTTTGTCATAGAACTGCATGCTCAAAGTGGCTGTAGAGTGCTGTGGTTGGTTTGCTTGCTACTGTTGAAAGATATCTATACATACCTTCAGGAGCATACATATATAAAATAATAGAAAACAAGAACAAAAAGTGCTCCTTCGTCGCATGTAAAATACATATGAGTCTTCGTAGGCAGGTTGTACATAAGCAAAAACTAGCCTGTAAAATACATATGAGTTCCGTAGGGAGGTTGTAAATTAAGGAAAACAAGTTGCAACCGCTTAACATATGAGCCTGTCCTACAACGAGGCTCATATTGGCGTCACAGTGCATTTCACATTAAAGCCTCATTAAAGAACCTCAGCTTCATCCTCATTACGGAAAAATGAATAGACGTGGCCCAGAAGAAATGGACTGAAGTGAACTACGACTGCTCAACCTGAACTGTACATGCAACCTGATGTTTCCTGAAACACTAATCATGCTCATCGTGTTCAGCGACCCCCATAACCTTCATTCGTTTCCCACTATATGGCCCAAAACAGCATATAGGAAAAACCCAATGGGGGGGGGGGGGGGAAAAACCCAAATGGGGGGAAAATAAACCCACCCCTCACAGGACTTAAAAATTGTTCTATCGCAATTCTGACACTTCCAGTGTAAAATTCAACCCTTTTTAGTTAGTATGAACCAAAAAACCCGATCTAAGTAGCTTTTTTGAGATCTCATGTGCCGCTGAAAATGCTGCATCAACTGGCCAGGTTTCATAAAGTTTTTTTAATTAAACCCGAGTAAATCACGCTGGGTTAGTATTGGTTTTTAGTTTATTACAGCAGCGTGATTTTCTCCGCGGCCGCCCAACCCCGATGCCGCGTCCACATACAACCGTGTATTACATCTACCACGGAAAAGCTGGTGCTTGCAAGCGGCCAAGCCGTGGTAGGGTTAGTAGACATTTATATATACGTACGTATGTATAAAAAGTATTATACATACATAGTATATATAATTACACAGACGCTGGAAGTTAGGTGGCCATGGAATTTGAGTCACTGTCAACGCAAGAATTTTGAAATTACAAAGTCAAGTGATTTTACTCTGACATAAAATTTAACATGCAAGTGACTATTGTCCCTGTAGTGCACGCCCTCGCAAAAACTTTTGAAGCTGCGGTTCAAATTTCAACAACTTTTGCTTAAAAACACTTAAATGGGATGAAACGATCTCTTCTGGAAGATAATTCCACACTGTAGAAACTCTATAAAAAACGAGTTACCAGTACGTGACTTTCTGAAAACCTTAGGTCGAATAGACAGGCTATGTTTGCCCCTGGTTCCGACGTCAGCAGAATAAGTAA
>JASAND010011398.1:0-61962 GCA_030248195.1 Trissonchulus latispiculum
GAGCACTACAGAGAGTGTATCCACTTAAACAGTTTCATAAATACAAATTTCCTGTGAATGCTTCAACGGTGGACGATGTCCAATGGCAGAAACTGACAGTCTCCTGTGTCCATATATAGCAGAGTGTTTCGATGTTCAATATGTATGATTGATGATCAACAGGTTATGTTTGCTCGAATTGGATCAATACATATAAGCAGGAGTGTGATTTAATGAAAGTTTATGAAGTGTAAATTAATAAAAGTGAAGCCATTTTGAATCCTCTTGAAACAGTATGGCTATCATAGCAACCCCTTTTCTCAAGTTCCAACATCCTTTCACTTGTATAGTAGCAGCACCTACTAAAGCAGGGAAAACAACGTTTGTTACAAGGTTGATACGCTTTGCAGATCAGATTATCAGCCCACCACCACAGAGAATAGTATGGTGTTACACCGAGTGGCAGTCTGCTTATGAAAGTCTACCTGATATTGAATTCTATCAGGGTATTCCTACGTTAGAAGAATTGAAAACAGGAAACCCTACTTTAATAGTACTTGACGATTTAATGTCCGAGGTGCAAAAGAACAATAAACTTGTAGATCTATTTACACGAGGTTGTCATCACTGGTCCTGTAGTGTAATCCATATTACCCAAGATATATTCTATGATCGGAAAAGAACAAATAGAATAAACTCTCAATATATAGTACTATTGAAGAATCCAGCAGATAGGCTGACTCCTATCAACCTGGCTAAGCAAATGTTCCCAGGTCAGATAGAAGGTTTCATGGAAGCCTTTAACCACGCAACTACTAAGCCACATGGTTATTTGTTAATTGATTTAGATCAGAATACTCCAGAAGATTATAGGTTACGTTCAACAATATTCCCAGATGAATTAAACGGTGTTTATAAACTAAAGAAAACATAAAAACAATGAATAGTAAACAAACTATATATATATAGCACTATAATATATAAACAGTAACAATGACAAAGCGATTCGAAAATAATGTGGACTACCTTAAAGTCCTCTCTAAGTGTAAACCTAAACAGAGGAAAGGGTTGATTGAATATGCTGATCCAGAGTTAATAAAAACCATCTGTGACTGTGTTGAGAACGTGCTTTCCAGTAATGTCAAGCTTTCCGACAAAGACTTTCAGCGGTTGAAGCGTCATAAGAAGGTCCTACGTGAACTACGTGATAAAAGTAAATCCATAGTGTGGAAAAAGAAGCAGATTGTTCAGAACGGAGGCTTTATACCAGCCTTATTGGCTCCACTTTTAGGAATTGTAGGTGGTCTTGTAACTGACTTGATTATGAAAAAATAATGGAGTACTCAATACTAGTGCGACCAGACTATTTTGAACAGCATGAAAAGAATGCTAATTCTGAAGTGAAAACAACTATGCGTAAACGTAAATATCCTGAAGATGTCAAGCTTGCACTATACAGACAACACAATTATCGTCGACGACTGTTGAAAGATAAGGGTCAGGAAATTGTTGTCAAACAGAAGGTGCAAGAACAGGAACAAAGTACACAAAATCCCATTACTCAGTCCCTACCCCCTCGACTACAACAAACTGCAGAACTGCTTATGGATCATATACGAAGCATAGAGGACTTTAAAGTTAATGAAAAGGGCGAGATTTCATACAAAGGTCGAGAAGTTAAAGGTTCTCGAATTGTTGACCTTGTTCATGACTTTGTGAGAAATAGACCAACTAAAAGTCCTGCAATAGGTTGGGAGCTTATGGCTGAAGCTCTACGTAATAGCAACGTACCTCGTGAATTTGTTGGAAATCCTACCAGATGGCAGTATATAAAGGAACCTGTTACACCTAGAAGACCTGCCGCACAAAGAATTGATGCTTTACGTCGAATACTTCAAACTGGAACTGGTGTAGCTCTAAAGAAGCTGAAATGGAGGACATTTTAAAGCACTACTATTATTCGCCTTCTAGTCCAGTTGCGTTTTCCGGTCCTCTGAAGCTGTATAACTATGTGAAATCTATAGATCCTAATGTTACTATTGGTGTCGTTAAAAAGTGGTTGAGTAAACAGTATACCTATACTCTTCATAAGCCAATACGTCGAAACTATGCCAGACGACGCTACTTTGTAGATAGTGTTGATAAATTGTGACAGGTGGATTTGGCAGATATGCAAAGGGTGGCTGATGACAATGACGGATTTCGATTTCTGCTCACATGTATAGATGTGTTTTCAAAGTATGCGTGGATTGTACCTATAAAGTCCAAAAGTGGTACGGAGATTCACAGGGCGTTTTCGGAGATACTGAATAGTGGAAGAGTTCCTAAAAAAAAATGCAATCTGATAGAGGTAAAGAATTTTTAAACAAATATTTTCAAAATCTACTTATGAAAAATGATATTCATTTCTATACTTGCGATAATCCTGATATTAAATGTAGCATTGTTGAAAGATTTAACGCGACAATAAAGACAAAGTTATGGAAACATTTTACTTCTACTAGAAGCTATCGATATTTGGAAACATTACCACAGCTTGTGGAAGCATACAATAACACAAAGCATTCAAGCATTCGAATGAGCCCGCTGGAAGCATCAGATCCTGCTAATACACATATGGTTTATCACTAGTCTGTATAATGAAAAGTTGAAGCCAAAGATAAAGTTTAAGATTGATGATGTAGTTAGAATTAGCAAGTCTAAAGGATTATTTGAAAAGGGATATCTTCCAACTGGTCAGAAGAATTGTTCAAAATTGTAGTCAGCTCAAACCTATCACCGGTTATGTATCATTTGACTGACTTGCAAGGTGAAGACATTCAAGGAAGATTTTATGAGCAGGAACTACAGGTTGTCAAGGAACCGGATAGTTATTGGGTTGAGAAAATAATAAAAACTAGAAATCGAAGAGGGAAGAAAGAATATTACGTCAAGTGGTTAGGGTATCCTGATAAATTTAACAGTTGGATTGGTGCAGGTGATGGATTTTTACCTACAACTGCCTAGTAACACTGGTGATTTTGAGAGTAATAGTCTAGCTCATTACAGAGTAAGACTGCCTCAACATATAGACTTGGAAGGGGAATGGGAAGTGGCACTAGTTGAAATGATGTATCCTGTAACATGGGGTAACTTTATTAGCAAAGACAGTACTATTACTATTAACTATTCGAATCAGAATCCAATAATCAAGCATTTACCAAAAAGACACTACGAAGCAATTGATGATCTATGTCAAGCCATTAATTTCACTCTGCTTCAAATGCCTCATCCTACTAGTGGTGAAGCAATACCAATAGAATTTAGATTTGACAGTTACAGGCACAGAGCGCTATGTACTGTACCATCAAAAAAGGTAGGAGCTGCTTATCAGTTAAAACTAAGCGATGATTTGAACGAAATTCTAGGATTTAGTTGGAAGAATTCACGAACTGCAAGGGCTGTTAATAAGATTATGTCTTTGGAAGGACAACAAATTGCTCCCGACAGTACAACTGCCTATAACTTGTTGGAATTTGTAGCTGACTATGAACCTGATATGAGGGGTGGCTTTTACTCATTGTACGTATACTGTGATGTTGTAGCACCTCAAATAGTAGGTAATGCTTTAGTTCCACTAATCAGAGTGGTTAATGTGGAAGGGCAGCACGGTGATAGCATTAGTAAGTTATATCATAATCCAGACTATGTGCCTGTGTTGAAAAAAGAGTTTAACACCATTGAAATTAATATAAACGATGATAGTGGTCAACCTGTTAGGTTTACTTTTGGAAAAGTTTTTGTCAAGCTACACTTTAGAAAGCTACGACAATGAGGACTGCATACTATCCAGAAAGTATTAAGACGTGGGAAGATGCCTTACTACAAACAGGAGGTGCTCTTCCTACATACTCAGGTGTCCCTTATCAGCGAGGTGAAGGAATCGGCAGTTTGTTTAAAGGTCTGTTCCGAGCGATTTGGCCTACGGTTCGAAAAGTTGGAGTTCACGACTCATGTTGGGAAGGAGGCTTTGCGAACAGGCAGTGAGGTTGCAAGAGATTATCTAAATGAAGACAAAGACGTCAAAAGTTCGTTGAAAAAGCGAGGGAGACAAGCAATTGGCAGGGTAATGAAAACTGTAGGAGAAGAATTACAAGAAGAAGGTGACGGAATTGGGTTTAGAGCGCGCTCGAAAAACATAAAAAGGTTACGAAAGCGAAGAAAAACAGCAAAACCTCACATATTCGGTCATGGCTAAACGGTTGGATGTACAGTCATTTCCTGGTTTTAAAAGCGAACTGGACTTATTCTCCCTACCTCCTACACAAGTTGCTGTGGAGAAAGGATATTGGACAGAGTATTATCCTCAAAATCCTGTAACTGACAATGGACCATATAGACTGCATATAGCCAAGGACTCGTTCATGTTTGATCTAAATAAAAACTATCTATATTTAAAACTGAAGATTGTAACCAAGGATGGAAAAGATCTGGCTTATCCGACAGCAGCCGGAGGAACTGTGGACACCAGTAAGCCCATCGTTGCTCTAATAAACCTCATTGCTTCGACTTTGTTTGAGCGAGTTATTGTTAAGCTTAGTGATAAAGAAATTGAAAACAGTGGACCGCTGTATGCTTATAAATCCTACTTGGAAGTGCTGCTAAATTATGGTTGGAATTCTAAGACTAACCACCAACAAACGGCCATGTTTTATAAGGATACAGGTTTTGAAGATTTGAGTTCAAACTCTTTAAAGTGGAGAGGAAAACCTTTCATGTTAATAATGGAGTTGAACTGTTGGCTCCGTTGCATGTGGATCTCTTTAAGCAAGACAGATACATGCTAAGTGATACAGAGTTGATAATTGAACTACATAGAAATGCAGACAAGTTTGTGTTGATAAGTGAAGGTACTGAATACAAAATTAAAGTGGAAGATCTACGCTGGTATGTGTGGAAGGTGAAGCCACAAGAGTCTTTGAGTTTGGCCATTGAAAAGATACTTCATAGTAATCATACAGCTAAATATCCAGTACGTCTCAAGATGGTGACTCGTCATATTGCTCCTAAATCACAAACTGTTGTCGAGAACTCTATTTTCGCTGGACAGTTACCTAGGCGTGTGATCATGGTAATGGTAGATTCAGAGGCGTTTAATGGTTCATTCACAAAAAACCCATTCAAATTCGAAACATGCAAAATTAGTGAACTATCTCTAAAGTATGGTAATGAGTATATTCCAAAACATCCAATGAAAATGGACTGGGAAGGTTTCAACTATACAGTGCCTTACATGTACCTATTCGAAGGTATCAATATGGCAAATAGTGACAGAGGAATTGATATAAGCTATATAGATTATAGCAAAGGATACACCATCTTTGTTTTTGATCTAACTGCAGACAGTGTAGATGGAAGTGCAATGGAATTAATTAAAGAGGGTGATCTATCCCTCTACATACAATTAAAGGAACCATTGAAGGATCATTCACATGGTGTAGAAGTCATTATATACGGAGAATTTGACAATCTTATTTCTATCGATCACAACAGAACTCCATTTTATGATAATATGAATACTGTAGAAATATTGGAAACATTGAATAAGGATGTGATGGTGAACAGTTTCTTTCTGGGAGTTTTCCCGTGTGACAAGTTACCAGATGTGAACCAGAGACCAGCGTGTTTTGTCCTGAACACAGATCCTTCTAGTGCTCCAGGTGAACACTGGATAGCAATGTATTTTGATCAATATGTAGAGTATTTTGATAGTTATGGATTGGATCCTATCAAAGAATGCAAAAACAAATTTAAAATAGATAGATATAACTGCTATTGCTTGCAAGATTTTGATACTGTTGTATGTGGTGAGTATTGCATATATTTTTTATATAAAAGGGTGCGTGGGTGGAGCTTTGACGGTATTGTAAACTATTTAAGGAAACGAGGTGATAAAAATGATTCAGTTGTAAAGTGCTTTGTTGACAGCTTGCGGCTTTCGATACATTGTCCTTTATCACAGCGTTGTAAGTGCAGATATGAAAGTTGTCAATATAGTACAAAAGGGAAAACTCAGTTCGGGGCTTAAGCTCAACGAGTTACCTAATGTTGTATATAATCCAAAGAAATTTAGTGGAGCAGTTACTACTGTTCAGTCTTGTACTTTTCTGATTTTTTCAACTGGTAGTTTTATGTGTGTAGGTGCAAAAACAATAGAAGGTGGACTATTTGCGGGGCAAGAAATGGCTAGAAAATTCGGGTTAACTGTTGAATATCAAACGACACGAAATGTTGTTGTGTCACATCATCTTGGTTATGATTTGAATTTATCCATGTTGTATGATCATATTAGGAATATATATGATAATGTATGTTATGAACTAGAAATATATCGTGGTATGGTGTGGAAACAAAATGGAGGGACAATAAGGCTTTTCCATAATGGAAAGTTTTTCATTATAGGTTTAGCTAATGAATTGGATGCATTTAACCTTGCTAATGAAGTGTGTATGTTATGTAAACGTTTTAAACGGTGATATTGTGTAAAATGTGCATAGTTTAAACGAATTGAAACAATGATGATGTTGTATAAAATGTATGCTAATCTGTGAATTTAATTGTAGCAATAATGTTTTACAACATGTATGTATAATTGTATATGAGTGAAAATAAAGAAACAAAAGAAAAAAGAGAAAAAAAAAAAAGAGCAGAAAAAACCTAGGGTGTAACGGTAGCGTTGCCATGGACTGTTGTATAATTAAGCTCCATTTAGGACAGATATCCAAAATCAAAACTGTAACGGTAGCACGAGACCCTTTGGCAGCGGTCGAAACGGTTTAGCTGTTGCCATGGCAACTGTTGCTATGGCAACTGTTGCCATAGCAACAAATACTTCTATTCTGGTATAAATTAGCAGAAACCAGAGAAAAACTTCATTTCTGTTATTTTTCATGCTTGAGAGCGGTCGGTCGCGCTGCTTTCTGAAACTTTTAGATTTAGTAATTACATTTAATACAACTTTTTTGCTAGGTTTGGTAATTATATTTAACTACATTATAAAACTTTTTCCTACCTGTTGATTCACTTTTCCTGCCTGTTGATTCACTTTTCCAAAACTTTTTCTAACCTGTTGATTCACTTTTCCAAAACTTTTAACAACTTTTATTTCAGTTAGGTTTTCACTTTTTTAAGAACATCATCTTTTTTCATTAATAATTAATAAGATTAACTTATTAACTAAGAAATTTCTGAACTCTTTCGAAAGTGGCTCAATTAGTTAACGGATTTTTTAATAATAATTAACCAGTTAATAAAAGTTAAGGGTTTTTAATAATAATTAACTAGTTAATTATACATGTAAATCATAGGCAAAAAACAGCTGGATACCTCCGGCACCGGCACTGGGTGGTTTCCGGACTGGTTCTTAGGAATTCATGGAAAACATGTAAGAAAGTCTGGGCACCCTTGTTTTAGACGCCGCTTTAAGGTGCTGATATTGATTTGTGTAGATCCTCTTTAGCTATGAACGGAACAACGGAGAAACGGACGAACGGAAAAGTAAAAAAACAAAGAAACGGCGAAAAATGAAAAGTTAGACTTTAACTGGATTGAAAGCGTTTTCTAAAGTGTTACTACAGTTTCGGAACAAATTCAAACTTACGCTTGGTTCGATTGTGCCTTGGCGGTTCAATCGGCAGAGCGTTGACCTAGATCGCGGGCTCGATTTAGTAGAAGCTTACTGTAAGACTGAAAAAATCCGATGTTTGGAAGTGCAAATGAGTTACTGTTTAGAACTGCTGATGTTATCCTGTCTCTCACCAAAGTCTCACTCACCACTACAATTATGAGCGCAACATCTGCAACCTATGCAATTATTGCTCTGATTGCTGTTTTTGCAAATCAGCCGTCAGTGTGCACCGACGTGATGCCCACTTCGTGGAAAATTGATCCTGATGGAAGAGCAGTCCTGAAATTTTGCAGTCTGATTCAGTGTTATCTGAATCCGTGGGAATATTTCGTGCTGATTTCTGGACCGATCCCGATCGCCAGAGATTTGCCAGACAGGTGCTGTCGAACTACCAGAATTCGACATCCTGGAAGCCCACATTGAAAAACATATGTAATTCGAAGAAAAGTTGACGTTTTGCAACAAATGTACAGTTAAAGTTTAATCTTTCAAGTAGATGTTCTAATAACGTTTACTAGATATTTCTGTTTATTTATCAGCAAGCTTGATGTGGTAGTACCTGCATGGTTTGACTCGCTCGATCAGTACATTGAGATGTTGTGGGGTCAAAATCTTTCGGAGTTTAGTTTTTCCGTTTCCTGTTACCCGTTGCATTACGCTGTCATAAGAAACTTGAATTTATTAAATTATGCACAACTAGACGTTTGCATCAAAAAATACATTGACTAGAATTAGGCTAGACATGAGTTGTTATATAACTTGTTCAAAGAATGATCGGACCCTTCGGGCCAAGGACTCGGACTGCACCTGTTTCACCTTTTGATCGCAGAGTGTTCCGTAAGTACCCACCTCGCAAAAGCATTCCCACACTGTAGGGTCATCCGACATCTAAAACAAAACAACCATTAGCTCATGGCAGGCAGGATTGGAGTTTCTAAGAAAGAAATAAAGGGAGGTTAAACCAGTGGAATTTAAAGACTTTAGTAAGAAAATATTTAAAGAAGGAAAGTCAAGCTGTTCACCTGTGTAAGCAAATTTCCTTTATGTTGTCAAAACTTGTGGGGGAACTATTAAAGGTTCGCCCCGACTTTAGGTGGCTTGCACCAGTCGTGTTTATCTCCCGTTTAAACTAAACATGAGTTTAAACACGTGTTTAGCCATTAGTAGGCTTGCACCAGTCAAGTTTAACTTAATCTGGAGTTTAAGATTTGTGTATTTAAACACCACCTGCTGGAAATTTAAACTTGAGATGGGCCAGGTTTAAGGTCGTGTTTAAGGCAAAAATGACAGTTGCTAACTGTTTTTGACGTCGGATGCAAAAAATAAGAAATCATTAAAGTTGTAAATACAGTAATTTTATCAATACCGTCTGAAAGTTTAGTTTTTTGACAGAAAAATGGTTGCTTTGATTTTTCATCATTAATCTGTCAGTAGCGACTGTACATGCTCACCTTCAAAATAAGTACTTTGAAAATAATTGATTTATGCTGAGGAAGCAAAAGATGCTTTCTTTTTCTGTTCTAGCCTCCTGTTTAACGTCAGGTTTAAGTTTATTGAAAGTTCTGTTAAATTAAGTCCCATTTAAACCTCACGTTTAGCTGCTGATTAGTTTTAAAATTCTAAATTTTTATTGGCCAAATTTATCATTGTGATTGGCTTGCGGAACTAAAACGTGACCAAGTCATGTTTAAGTCGTGTTTAAATTTAAACACAAGTTTAGTTAAGCAGCAGTTAAACACCACTTGAGCAAGTGATTAAAATTTAAACTTAAACTGGAGTTTAAGTAAACACGAGTTTAAGGGTTATTCATGAATAAACTAAACACGACTGGTGCAAGCCAGCTTTTGTCTGATTGGCCTAACATTTTGGCATAGATGTAAAGCTTGGACGTAGTCAGAAAATATCGAGTACTGAGATCTTAGCTGCCCTCCAGCCGTCTGCAGCCAACGCGTTTGTGTGCCCATGCCCTATATCTGTGCCAAGAAGTAGGCCAATCGGACACACTCGATGCAAATAGATTTTAGTAGCCTCTCCCCCCTTAATGTGGCATTTAGATCTATTTGAATCTCCATCAAAACACGGGAAAACACGACGAAGCGGGAAGAATTTACTGAAAGCTGGAATCGGCAACCGGAAAAACTGATTTCAGATGCGTGTTCCTTAATCCTTCAGAGAGCGCAAGAAATTACAGTTCCGACTCACTTCCACACAGAGGCCATGATTTTTGCAAACGTTGTGAGAACATTTGACCAGCTGGTCAAAATCGCTATGCGGTTTATGATCTCCAACGGTAGATTTTTCACAATTGTATCCAACATAGGTTCCCTCACAGGTGCAGTTGTAACCGCCGGGCTGAAAATAAAAAGCTTCAAAATAGGCCCAAAAATGTTAAAAATGGATTGCTTTGCACTTTCATAACAACGGTTGTCGTTTAGGTGACGGCTTCGCCCAGTGGTTTTAGTAAGAGTCGGCATAATGGTCTAGTTCTATACACCGCAGTGGGTTCGTTCAGACTATAAATCCAAATTAAAGTAAGTTACTATATTGGTAATAGAAATTGGGTTTTAATTTAGAAATTAATGCTAAATAAATGTTATGAGCTTCTGCTATAGAATCTGCGACGTCGTAGTTTGAAACTGTAAGCGTCTACACAAATAGCGGCTAACTCCGGTTCAGCCTAGTCATTTTTGCCGAGAAAATGTCATTTGATCAAACCATAAAGTTGGGGTTAGCTCCGTCTAACCGTCTTACTCATTTCTACCTCTTTAATTCAGAGTACTACTGTAAGTTGGTGTTAAGCTTTTGAAACATACCACGTTCTTGCAGTGCCCGTTATGGAGGCAGGGTTGATTTGCGCAAAGGTCCTGCTTGACCTGACAATGAAGTCCGGCATAGCCTATGGGACAGTTGCAATGGAATGAGGCCGGTTCCTTGTATTCACAAGTTCCACCATTTTGACAGGGGTCAGATATGCAAGGATTATATTCGATTGCAGACTGAAACAAAGATCAAAGCAACCAATTATATAGCAGGAGTCAATTTATGGTATATCAGAACTCGTTAGAGATTCACATGTTCCCATTGCGAACCAGGAATAGCTTTGACCATCAATAATGCCGTTCCTTGGTGTTTTAAACTATTCGAAATCTAACTGAGCAGAGTATCAACAAATAGGGAGCAATCTTTATGGGTGCTAGTGATTTTTCGGCTTCTTATTCTATTCAATAGAATACTAATCGTTCCTAATTTCAGCAGAATTTTGATAAAGCTTAGACAACTAATTTAAACTGTGGCTGCAAAACCTGTGTTCTGATCTTCGATTTAGGCGAGGAATGGAAGGATCCATATAGGGTAAATGCGAATATAGGAAAGGCATACTGCAGCCGGGCAGTTTATGTCATCCGCCCGGATGAAGGTTAGCTGAGGCTGGACCCTCTTTCATATTCAGGACTTCCACCACCAAATGCAAACATGAGACGTAATCGTAGTCAAAGAAACATACTTCGACTGACAAACACGACCATTAGACACCTACCTGGCAATATCTTCCAGTGTAGTCTTGTGGACACTGACAGAGCAATTGACCGCCTGGTCCATTGATGCAGGTGCCGCCGTTAAGGCACACGTCGCCAGAGGAATCGTCGCAGGGTTTGGGTATGGGGAGATCACAGAGTGGATTACTCCATCCAGCATCACAGAGACAGATATAGCCTAGGGTGTCATTCTTGAGACACTTCCCATGAACGCATGGATTGGCCGTTTTGCACACATCCACTGGCGACTCACAGTACGTCCCTGTCCAATGATCAGCACAGAAGCATCGGTCATCGTAGCAGGTACCGCCGTGCTGAAACAGTTATAAGCACCAGTTTCAGTAAATATCTTTTCAGATTCTATGATCTTTTTAATGTGCTCACCTATCTTTCTCACAACAAATCCTTCCTTTGCTGGGTTGGTTATAAAGTACAGCTACAAAACCGCCAATAAGATTGGACAGAAAGAACAGTTATCATTTCGATTTGCAATCCAAATTTAATGGACCACTGAAATGATTGTTGTACTCATACATGCGAAATGTCAGGTTGTTTTAATTTGTCACTCAAATCAGTTGGTTTAAGTTAAGTCAAATTCCAACCATTTTAAGCACAAACACAACTACAAACAACTAGCGTCTAGGACCTACCTGGCACTCGTTGTCCCTGCACCACACGCTCTGGTCACAGTTTTCGCCATACCATCCTTCTTCGCAAAGGCACTCATAAGAACCGATACCATCAACGCATCTCGCATGAGCAAGACTGGAGCAGGGATTGTCGGAACACTCGTCAATATTTTCCTCACAGCGTTCACCTGTGAATCCTGGCTGGCACTTGCACCATGGATTCGACGGGTCTCCAAAACAGGTTCCGCCGTTAAGGCATGGACAAGGTATACAAAACGGAGGAGAAACAGTTGACGTTCCAGACGTGGTGGAAGCACTGGCGGTAGATGCTGTGCTTGTCCAGCTTGTTGTCGACGGACCAGTCATAGTGCTGCCCGATGTCGTAGAAGGACCTGTGCTGGTCGTGACTGGCGTCGTCGAAGTGTGCGTAGGTCCGGTTCCGGTTGATGTGGTTGGCGCACTTGTGGGCTGCGATGTGGTCGTGCTCTTTGGACTAGTGGAAGATGCAGCTGGTGTGCTCGCCGAGCTGGATGTTGGCGATGTAGGCTTCGACGGTGATGCAGTTGTCGACGGACCAGTCGTAGTGCTGCCTGATATCGTGGAAGGACCTGTGCTGGTCGTGACTGGCGGCGTCGGAGTGCGCGTAGGTCCGGTTCCGGTTGATGTGGTTGGCGCACTTGTGGGCTGCGATGTGGTCGTGCTCTTTGGACTAGTGGAAGATGCAGCTGGTGTGCTCGCCGAGCTGGATGTTGGCGATGTAGGCTTCGACGGTGTTGAAGTTGTCGACGGACCAGTCGTAGTGCTGCCTGATGTCGTGGAAGGACGTGTGCTGGTCGTGACTGGCGTCGTCGGAGTGCGCGTAGGTCCGGTTCCGGTTGATGTGGTTGGCGCACTTGTGGGCTGCGATGTGGTCGTGCTCTTTGGACTAGTGGAAGATGCAGCTGGTGTGCTCGCCGAGCTGGATGTTGGCGATGTAGGCTTCGACGGTGTTGAAGTTGTTGACGGACCAGTCGTAGTGCTGCCTGATGTCGTGGAAGGACCTGTGCTGGTTGTGACTGGCGTCGTCGAAGTACGCGTAGGTCCGGTTCCGGTTGGTGTAGTTGGCGCACTTGTGGGCTGCGATGTGGTCGTGCTCTTTGGACCAGTGGAAGATGCAGCTGGTGTGCTCGCCGAGCTGGATGTTGGCGATGTAGGCTTCGACGGTGTTGAAGCTGTCGACGGACCAGTCGTAGTGCTGCCTGATGTCGTGGAAGGACCTGTGCTGGTCGTGACTGGCGTCGTTGGAGTGCGCGTAGGTCCGGTTCCGGTTGATGTGGTTGGCGCACTTGTGGGCTGCGATGTGGTCGTGCTCTTTGGACTAGTGGAAGATGCAGCTGGTGTGCTCGCCGAGCTGGATGTTGGCGATGTAGGCTTCGACGGTGTTGCAGTTGTCGACGGACCAGTCGTAGTGCTGCCTGATGTCGTGGAAGGACCTGTGCTGGTCGTGACTGGCGTGGTCGGAGTGCGCGTAGGTCCGGTTCCGGTTGATGTGGTTGGCGCACTTGTGGGCTGCGATGTGGTCGTGCTCTTTGGACTAGTGGAAGATGCAGCTGGTGTGCTCGCCGAGCTGGATGTTGGCGATGTAGGCTTCGACGGTGTTGCAGTTGTCGACGGACCAGTCGTAGTGCTGCCTGATGTCGTGGAAGGACCTGTGCTGGTCGTGACTGGCGTCGTCGAAGTGCGCGTAGGTCCGGTTCCGGTTGATGTGGTTGGCGCACTTGTGGGCTGCGATGTGGTCGTGCTCTTTGGACTAGTGGAAGATGCAGGTGGTGTGCTCGCCGAGCTGGATGTTGGCGATGTAGGCTTCGACGGTGTTGCAGTTGTCGACGGACCAGTCGTAGTGCTGCCTGATGTCGTGGAAGGACCTGTGCTGGTCGTGACTGGCGTCGTCGAAGTGCGCGTAGGTCCGGTTCCGGTTGATGTGGTTGGCGCACTTGTGGGCTGCGATGTGGTCGTGCTCTTTGGACTAGTGGAAGATGCAGGTAGTGTGCTCGCCGAGCTGGATGTTGGCGATGTAGGCTTCGACGGTGTTGCAGTTGTCGACGGACCAGTCGTAGTGCTGCCTGATGTCGTGGAAGGACCTGTGCTGGTCGTGACTGGCGTCGTCGAAGTGCGCGTAGGTCCGGTTCCGGTTGATGTGGTTGGCGCACTTGTGGGCTGCGATGTGGTCGTGCTCTTTGGACTAGTGGAAGATGCAGGTGGTGTGCTCGCCGAGCTGGATGTTGGCGATGTAGGCTTCGACGGTGTTGAAGCTGTCGACGGACCAGTCGTAGTGCTGCCTGATGTCGTGGAAGGACCTGTGCTGGTCGTGACTGGCGTCGTCGAAGTGCGCGTAGGTCCGGTTCCGGTTGATGTGGTTGGCGCACTTGTGGGCTGCGATGTGGTCGTGCTCTTTGGACTAGTGGAAGATGCAGCTGGTGTGCTCGCCGAGCTGGATGTTGGCGATGTAGGCTTCGACGGTGTTGCAGTTGTCGACGGACCAGTCGTAGTGCTGCCTGATGTCGTGGAAGGACCTGTGCTGGTCGTGACTGGCGTGGTCGGAGTGCGCGTAGGTCCGGTTCCGGTTGATGTGGTTGGCGCACTTGTGGGCTGCGATGTGGTCGTGCTCTTTGGACTAGTGGAAGATGCAGCTGGTGTGCTCGCCGAGCTGGATGTTGGCGATGTAGGCTTCGACGGTGTTGAAGCTGTCGACGGACCAGTCGTAGTGCTGCCTGATGTCGTGGAAGGACCTGTGCTGGTCGTGACTGGCGTCGTCGAAGTGCGCGTAGGTCCGGTTCCGGTTGATGTGGTTGGCGCACTTGTGGGCTGCGATGTGGTCGTGCTCTTTGGACTAGTGGAAGATGCAGCTGGTGTGCTCGCCGAGCTGGATGTTGGCGATGTATGCTTCGACGGTGTTGCAGTTGTCGACGAACCAGTCGTAGTGCTGCCTGATGTCGTGGAAGGACCTGTGCTGGTCGTGACTGGCGTCGTCGGAGTGCGCGTAGGTCCGGTTCCGGTTGATGTGGTTGGCGCACTTGTGGGCTGCGATGTGGTTGTGCTCTTTGGACTAGTGGAAGATGCAGCTGGTGTGCTCGTCGAGCTGGATGTTGGCGAGGTAGGCTTCGACGGTGTTGAAGTTGTCGACGGACCAGTCGTAGTGCTGCCTGATGTCGTAGAAGGACCTGTGCTGGTCGTGACTGGCATCGTCGGAGTGCGCGTAGGTCCGGTTCCGGTTGATGTGGTTGGCGCAGTTGTGGGCTGCGATGTGGTCGTGCTCTTTGGACTAGTGGAAGATGCAACTGGTGTACTCGCCGAGCTGGATGTTGGCAAGGTAGGCATCGACGGTGTTGCAGTTGTCGACGGACCAGTCGTAGTGCTGCCTGTTGTCGTGGAAGGACCTGTGCTGGTCGTGACTGGCGTCGTCGGAGTGCGCGTAGGTCCGGTTCCGGTTGATGTGGTTGGCGCACTTGTGGGCTGCGATGTGGTCGTGCTCTTTGGACTAGTGGAAGATGCAGCTGGTGTGCTCGCCGAGCTGGATGTTGGCGAGGTAGGCTTCGACGGTGTTGAAGTTGTCGACGGACCAGTCGTAGTGCTGCCTGATGTCGTCGAAGGACCTGTGCTGGTCGTGACTGGCGTCGTCGGAGTGCGCGTAGGTCCGGTTCCGGTTGATGTGGTTGGCGCACTTGTGGGCTGCGATGTGGTCGTGCTCTTTGGACTAGTGGAAGATGCAGCTGGTGTGCTCGCCGAGCTGGATGTTGGCGAGGTAGGCTTCGACGGTGTTGAAGTTGTCGACGGACCAGTCGTAGTGCTGCCTGATGTCGTGGAAGGACCTGTGCTGGTCGTGACTGGCGTCGTCGGAGTGCGCGTAGGTCCGGTTCCGGTTGATGTGGTTGGCGCACTTGTGGGCTGCGATGTGCTCGTGCTCTTTGGACTAGTGGAAGATGCAGCTGGTGTGCTCGCCGAGCTGGATGTTGGCGATGTAGGCTTCGACGGTGTTGAAGTTGTCGACGGACCAGTCGTAGTGCTGCCTGATGTCGTGGAAGGACCTGTGCTGGTCGTGACTGGCGTCGTCGGAGTGCGCGTAGGTCCGGTTCCGGTTGATGTGGTTGGCGCACTTGTGGGCTGCGATGTGGTCGTACTCTTAGCACTAGTGGAAGATGCAGCTGGTGTGCTCGCCGAGCTGGATGTTGGCGATGTAGGCTTCGACGGTGTTGAAGTTGTCGACGGACCAGTCGTAGTGCTGCCTGATGTCGTGGAAGGACCTGTGCTGGTCGTGACTGGCGTCGTCGGAGTGCGCGTAGGTCCGGTTCCGATTGATGTGGTTGGCGCACTTGTGGGCTGCGATGAGGTTGTGCTCTTTGGACTAGTGGAAGATGCAGCTGGTGTGCTCGTCGAGCTGGATGTTGGCGAGGTAGGCTTCGACGGTGTTGAAGTTGTCGACGGACCAGTCGTAGTGCTGCCTGATGTCGTGGAAGGACCTGTGCTGGTCGTGACTGGCGTCGTCGGAGTGCGCGTAGGTCCGGTTCCGGTTGATGTGGTTGGCGCAGTTGTGGGCTGTGATGTGGTCGTGCTCTTTGGACTAGTGGAAGATGCAGGTGGTGTGCTCGCCGAGCTGGATGTTGGCGAGGTAGGCTTCGACGGTGTTGAAGTTGTCGACGGACCAGTCGTAGTGCTGCCTGATGGCGTGGAAGGACCTGTGCTGGTCGTGACTGGCGTCGTCGGAGTGCGCGTAGGTCCGGTTCCGGTTGATGTGGTTGGCGCACTTGTGGGCTGCGATGTGGTCGTGCTCTTTGGACTAGTGGAAGATGCAGCTGGTGTGCTCGCCGAGCTGGATGTTGGCGATGTAGGCTTCGACGGTGTTGCAGTTGTCGACGGACCAGTCGTAGTGCTGCCTGATGGCGTGGAAGGACCTGTGCTGGTCGTGACTGGCGTCGTCGGAGTGCGCGTAGGTCCGGTTCCGGTTGATGTGGTTGGCGCACTTGTGGGCTGCGATGTGGTCGTGCTCTTTGGACTTGTGGAAGATGCAGCTGGTGTGCTCGTCGAGCTGGATGTTGGCGAGGTAGGCTTCGACGGTGTTGAAGTTGTCGACGGACCAGTCGTAGTGCTGCCTGATGTCGTGGAAGGACCTGTGCTGGTCGTGACTGGCGTCGTCGGAGTGCGCGTAGGTCCGGTTCCGGTTGATGTGGTTGGCGCAGTTGTGGGCTGTGATGTGGTCGTGCTCTTTGGACTAGTGGAAGATGCAGGTGGTGTGCTCGCCGAGCTGGATGTTGGCGAGGTAGGCTTCGACGGTGTTGAAGTTGTCGACGGACCAGTCGTAGTGCTGCCTGATGGCGTGGAAGGACCTGTGCTGGTCGTGACTGGCGTCGTCGGAGTGCGCGTAGGTCCGGTTCCGGTTGATGTGGTTGGCGCACTTGTGGGCTGCGATGTGGTCGTGCTCTTTGGACTAGTGGAAGATGCAGCTGGTGTGCTCGCCGAGCTGGATGTTGGCGATGTAGGCTTCGACGGTGTTGCAGTTGTCGACGGACCAGTCGTAGTGCTGCCTGATGGCGTGGAAGGACCTGTGCTGGTCGTGACTGGCGTCGTCGGAGTGCGCGTAGGTCCGGTTCCGGTTGATGTGGTTGGCGCACTTGTGGGCTGCGATGTGGTCGTGCTCTTTGGACTTGTGGAAGATGCAGCTGGTGTGCTCGTCGAGCTGGATGTTGGCGAGGTAGGCTTCGACGGTGTTGAAGTTGTCGACGGACCAGTCGTAGTGCTGCCTGATGTCGTGGAAGGACCTGTGCTGGTCGTGACTGGCGTCGTCGGAGTGCGCGTAGGTCCGGTTCCGGTTGATGTGGTTGGCGCAGTTGTGGGCTGCGATGTGGTCGTGCTCTTTGGACTAGTGGAAGATGCAGGTGGTGTGCTCGCCGAGCTGGATGTTGGCGAGGTAGGCTTCGACGGTGTTGAAGTTGTCGACGGACCAGTCGTAGTGCTGATGGCTGGTGGCGTGGAAGGACCTGTGCTGGTCGTGACTGGCGTCGTCGGAGTGCGCGTAGGTCCGGTTCCGGTTGATGTGGTTGGCGCACTTGTGGGCTGCGATGTGGTCGTGCTCTTTGGACTAGTGGAAGATGCAGCTGGTGTGCTCGCCGAGCTGGATGTTGGCGAGGTAGGCTTCGATGGTGTTGAAGTTGTCGACGGACCAGTCGTAGTGCTGCCTGATGTCGTGGAAGGACCTGTGCTGGTCGTGACTGGCGTCGTCGGAGTGCGCGTAGGTCCGGTTCCGGTTGATGTGGTTGGCGCACTTGTGGGCTGCGATGTGGTCGTGCTCTTTGGACTAGTGGAAGATGCAGCTGGTGTGCTCGCCGAGCTGGATGTTGGCGAGGTAGGCTTCGACGGTGTTGAAGTTGTCGACGGACCAGTCGTAGTGCTGCCTGATGTCGTGGAAGGACCTGTGCTGGTCGTTACTGGCGTCGTCGGAGTGCGCGTAGGTCCGGTTCCGGTTGATGTGGTTGGCGCACTTGTGGGCTGCGATGTGGTCGTACTCTTAGGACTAGTGGAAGATGCAGCTGGTGTGCTCGCCGAGCTGGATGTTGGCGATGTAGGCTTCGACGGTGTTGAAGTTGTCGACGGACCAGTCGTAGTGCTGCCTGATGTCGTGGAAGGACCTGTGCTGGTCGTGACTGGCGTCGTCGGAGTGCGCGTAGGTCCGGTTCCGGTTGATGTGGTTGGCGCACTTGTGGGCTGCGATGTGGTCGTGCTCTTTGGACTAGTGGAAGATGCAGCTGGTGTGCTCGCCGAGCTGGATGTTGGCGATGTAGGCTTCGACGGTGTTGAAGTTGTCGACGGACCAGTCGTAGTGCTGCCTGATGTCGTGGAAGGACCTGTGCTGGTCGTGACTGGCGTCGTCGGAGTGCGCGTAGGTCCGGTTCCGGTTGATGTGGTTGGCGCACTTGTGGGCTGCGATGTGGTCGTACTCTTAAGACTAGTGGAAGATGCAGCTGGTGTGCTCGCCGAGCTGGATGTTGGCGATGTAGGCTTCGACGGTGTTGAAGTTGTCGACGGACCAGTCGTAGTGCTGCCTGATGTCGTGGAAGGACCTGTGCTGGTCGTGACTGGCGTCGTCGGAGTGCGCGTAGGTCCGGTTCCGATTGATGTGGTTGGCGCACTTGTGGGCTGCGATGAGGTTGTGCTCTTTGGACTAGTGGAAGATGCAGCTGGTGTGCTCGTCGAGCTGGATGTTGGCGATGTAGGCTTCGACGGTGTTGAAGTTGTCGACGGACCAGTCGTAGTGCTGCCTGATGTCGTGGAAGGACCTGTGCTGGTCGTGACTGGCGTCGTCGGAGTGCGCGTAGGTCCGGTTCCGGTTGATGTGGTTGGCGCACTTGTGGGCTGCGATGTGGTCGTACTCTTAGGACTAGTGGAAGATGCAGCTGGTGTGCTCGCCGAGCTGGATGTTGGCGATGTAGGCTTCGACGGTGTTGAAGTTGTCGACGGACCAGTCGTAGTGCTGCCTGATGTCGTGGAAGGACCTGTGCTGGTCGTGACTGGCGTCGTCGGAGTGCGCGTAGGTCCGGTTCCGGTTGATGTGGTTGGCGCAGTTGTGGGCTGCGATGTGGTCGTGCTCTTTGGACTAGTGGAAGATGCAGGTGGTGTGCTCGCCGAGCTGGATGTTGGCGAGGTAGGCTTCGACGGTGTTGAAGTTGTCGACGGACCAGTCGTAGTGCTGCCTGATGGCGTGGAAGGACCTGTGCTGGTCGTGACTGGCGTCGTCGGAGTGCGCGTAGGTCCGGTTCCGGTTGATGTGGTTGGCGCACTTGTGGGCTGCGATGTGGTCGTGCTCTTTGGACTAGTGGAAGATGCAGCTGGTGTGCTCGCCGAGCTGGACGTTGGCGAGGTAGGCTTCGACGGTGTTGAAGTTGTCGACGGACCAGTCGTAGTGCTGCCTGATGTCGTGGAAGGACCTGTGCTGGTCGTGACTGGCGTCGTCGGAGTGCGCGTAGGTCCGGTTCCGGTTGATGTGGTTGGCGCACTTGTGGGCTGCGATGTGGTTGTGCTCTTTGGACTAGTGGAAGATGCAGCTGGTGTGCTCGCCGAGCTGGATGTTGGCGATGTAGGCTTCGACGGTGTTGCAGTTGTCGACGGACCAGTCGTAGTGCTGCCTGATGTCGTGGAAGGACCTGTGCTGGTCGTGACTGGCGTCGTCGGAGTGCGCGTAGGTCCGGTTCCGGTTGATGTGGTTGGCGCACTTGTGGGCTGCGATGTGGTCGTGCTCTTTGGACTAGTGGAAAATGCAGCTGGTGTGCTCGTCGAGCTGGATGTTGGCGAGGTAGGCTTCGACGGTGTTGAAGTTGTCGACGGACCAGTCGTAGTGCTGCCTGATGTCGTGGAAGGACCTGTGCTGGTCGTGACTGGCGTCGTCGGAGTGCGCGTAGGTCCGGTTCCGGTTGATGTGGTTGGCGCAGTTGTGGGCTGCGATGTGGTCGTGCTCTTTGGACTAGTGGAAGATGCAGGTGGTGTGCTCGCCGAGCTGGATGTTGGCGAGGTAGGCTTCGACGGTGTTGAAGTTGTCGACGGACCAGTCGTAGTGCTGCCTGATGGCGTGGAAGGACCTGTGCTGGTCGTGACTGGCGTCGTCGGAGTGCGCGTAGGTCCGGTTCCGGTTGATGTGGTTGGCGCACTTGTGGGCTGCGATGTGGTCGTGCTCTTTGGACTAGTGGAAGATGCAGGTGGTGTGCTCGCCGAGCTGGATGTTGGCGAGGTAGGCTTCGACGGTGTTGAAGTTGTCGACGGACCAGTCGTAGTGCTGCCTGATGGCGTGGAAGGACCTGTGCTGGTCGTGACTGGCGTCGTCGGAGTGCGCGTAGGTCCGGTTCCGGTTGATGTGGTTGGCGCACTTGTGGGCTGCGATGTGGTCGTGCTCTTTGGACTAGTGGAAGATGCAGCTGGTGTGCTCGCCGAGCTGGATGTTGGCGAGGTAGGCTTCGACGGTGTTGAAGTTGTCGACGGACCAGTCGTAGTGCTGCCTGATGTCGTGGAAGGACCTGTGCTGGTCGTGACTGGCGTCGTCGGAGTGCGCGTAGGTCCGGTTCCGGTTGATGTGGTTGGCGCAGTTGTGGGCTGCGATGTGGTCGTGCTCTTTGGACTAGTGGAAGATGCAGGTGGTGTGCTCGCCGAGCTGGATGTTGGCGAGGTAGGCTTCGACGGTGTTGAAGTTGTCGACGGACCAGTCTTAGTGCTGCCTGATGGCGTGGAAGGACCTGTGCTGGTCGTGACTGGCGTCGTCGGAGTGCGCGTGGGTGGTGGTCCCGTTGATGAGACTGTTGTCACCGTTGATCTGGTGGGAGTGCTGGTCGTTGTTGTGATGGGTGTGGTCGTCTCCTCTGTGTGAGGTGGAGTTGCTGTGGAGGCGTTGATGTGATGTTGGCAGTTTTTCCCTGTGTATCCTGGCGGACAAACGCAGGTGTAGCTGTCATGTCCTGTGAGACACGTCCCGTTGTTCCAACAAGGATCGGAGTCACAGTAGTCGATCTTGTGCTCGCAGTAGCACCCGGCGTAACCTGCAATACAGTACACAATTCACAGGACTAGGTTTAGGTTTTAACAGAAACGTAATTGTATGTGTGCAACAAAAAATATTGAGCTGCTTCAAGTAGATTGCTTTTGAAGCAATGAGAAATGTAATAATTAAGCGAATTTGTAGTTTCGTTACCCGATTATTCTAACTCCGTAGTATTTGACCCAATTGCCTATATCAGCTTTGAGTTTTAAACTAAAGGAGCATGCCATACAGTAAATCATCTTCCGATAGTGTATTTTCCCAGAGAGCGCTTGTCGTCAGTGTCAAAACATCCCCCCACAATTTGGATTGCCCGTTCTATCTAATTAATTTTTGGTTTTATTATTATTAGTTTCAAGTAATTAGCAAACCAATTTTGTGTTAGGCGTTTGTTGGTGTGATAACCCCAATGCCAAACATAATCTTTTCAAAGCCTCTATTTTAGTCGCCTTTCTAATGTAGGAAGTTATTTTAGTTGAGTCATTCCTTTAGTGATACAGCAAATTTTCGGTCTTTCGATGTTAAGAGTCTGTGCTCGCATGGTTTCGAACTCGAATGCACCACAACGTGTTAGTTAAATAATCCCTGGGAAAGTATATGCTTGTCCTATGAAAAAAACTTCGGAAAGGCTAGAAAGATGCAACCATGCCATTAGCTACTTCGTTACATAAGATCTAGTCGCTGCAGTTTGACTAAAATACAGACTATACGGTAGCTAGTCTTACCGGCCGGACAAATACAGTACCAGAAGTCGTGACCGTCGATACAGGTACCATTGTTGTGACACTGTACAGTTGAACAGTCCGGGATGTTCACTTCACAGTACGTACCTAAAACAAGTAATAATCAACAGTAGGCTTGTCTCAAAAGGTATTGAAATAATCACAAAACTTGTGCCCTGTAGTCACTGAGAAGGTAAATTCTCCATCAGATCAATCCAATTCGTGCGATGAGCAATCTTGACTCCACTTCACTTTATTGATGTGGCTTCAGAAGCCCATACGCTCAAATTGCTAATGGTATTTTCAAAAATAACTGAATAGAATCTGTTTTAAAATTGAATGTTGATTGTATAATTGTCGTTCAATTCGGCTCCAGTACAGAGACGAGAATAGTTTCTATTTAGGGAAGGCCTTGCCTTCCCAACTTGTCGTGCAATTTACCGAGACTGTCATGCGGTGACCTCTTGGTGGAACTTAACAAAGTTTATCTACCCCTTCAAACAATGGACCTGAAGCGATATTCAAAGAATAAGATGGATTTCAAAAAGAATTGGCTCATAACTTTTGCGCAACCACGTTTTAGATAAGAGATCTTAAGGTGGTGATTCCTTTTGGGCACATATTATTGGTTTACGGTTCAAATCAAGCTGACATTTGATGAAACTTTCCAAAATAAGTTCTTTCAGCATTCTAACACCCTCCTTGCAATCTCGCTTCAAAACTTCGACGTCTCCGTTCAGTGCGGTTTTTGCCAATTTTTGACATCTAGACAGTAGCTGCATAGCCATGATCACATTCATTCGAAAGATCCTGTTGAGCTCTACATTATTGCTTTTTGACGCATCTTTCTAGATTTTCTCTATAGTGAGACATAGCTGATTTTCTTATTTTGGCGTTGAAAACTTGTCTTTTTTGCAGAAATCAAATAATCTGCCATTTCTTGAGCTACGCAAGCCGTATAATTAAACTATGGGTATCAATTTGAAGGTCTCGTCGAGGCCGATTATTCATGACATTATAATCTTCTAAATGCTATTCCGTACGCTGATATCATAAAAATGTAGTTTTTGCAAAAACATGACTACATTTTTTCCAGCGATTGTGGAGCATTTACGATGCAAGCTAGAGGGTTGCCACTTACTAGAAGTGTTTTACACAAAAATACCCAGGGACCCTTTTTAGTTGCCCCAATTGCTGCTTTCTAGCTAAAATGGTAGCTTGCCAAAGTTGGCAAATGTAGGCAAAATCCAGGTTGTTCATACATTTTAGCTAATTTCTTTATAACTAAGAGCGGTTGCATAATAATTAAAAAAGGGTCACCAGCTATTTGATAGTGGAATCGAATGATGTGGCAGAGCTGTATGCGGGCCGCGGGTACCCGCGGGTACCCGCGGGGCGGGGCGGGGCGGGCCGAATTTTACTACCCGCGCGGGCCGCGCGGGCCGATGCGGGCTGATTTTGGGCGACTTTCCTGGGCTAATTTTGCTTTCTAGAAATTTCATACATTACAAATCATATATAAAAGGAGGCAATATTTCCGATTTTTAAAGACTATTTGACTTCGTTATACCATTCGATACCTTCTGTATGCATTAACATACTCAGTTGGCATTAGGGGGGTTGTACCAAATAAGGGACACCAAACTGACAAAATTTTTGAAAGTTTTGTTTTTGGAAGAAAAACGTCGTTTACGCAACATCTATGAGGAACCACAACGTAATCTTTATATCAGCAGAAAGCTCAATTTCTGCTGCACAAGACAATCAATTTTGTTTGCGTTAAATTTGAAGCACTTTAAAACTCATATTTTTTAAAGATTTTCGCATCAATTTTCTCTTCTAAACACTAAATAGGGGACACTATGTGCCAAATTAGGGACAGCGGACACCAAATAAGGGACAGCTTTTTTGACACTAAATAAGGGACACTTTCATATAATTGACAGCTGAATTTTTTGTTTCTGACATTCATAATAAGTGAAAATGCGAAAACTAGTTAATTATTTGTTCGTTTGACACTCTGGAAACACATTACTACCAGAATTTTCGTTTTTATCAATGCTTTAGTTTTATCAATTATATGACAAATATGAAATACAGTCATTACGGTTAATAACCATAGAATTTTTCAGAATAAATTAATAGCTTCTTTAATACAAAAATAAAAACCATATTTGTCGTTGCTGGGAGTCGATCCGACGACGTTGCGGCCTCCAAATTTGTCCCTTATTTAAGCTCCAGTCGCTGTCCCTAATTTGGCACCAGCTGTCCCTTATTTGGCACATTCTTGAAAATTTAATAAAAATTAATAAAAAAGTTAGATAAAATCAAGTTTCCAACATTAGTATAAAAAATTTATGCCAAAAAATTGCAGACTATCTGAGCATTCTAAAAATATAAAAATTTCAGATAAAAGTAACACAATGAATGTGCGCCGGGAAATGCAAATGTTGTGAAATTTTTTTCACAGGGGAGATTCTGTTCAAATTTTAAAATTGGAAACGTTCTATCTGATTTTCTGGACGATCATGTCAGTGTGTATGGAAACAAAATATATCAAAATGTAGCTGAGACATTGAGCTTTGAGGCGATATAATTTGTTTTGCAAAACGAATTTGCAAAAAACCGCGTCAGCTTAGAGAATCAAAAAGTGTCCCTTATTTGGGACTGTCCCTTATTTGGTGCAACCCCCCTATCAGCGGATCGAGTATTAACTTTATGTGTATGACTTAAGTATTATTGTTTTTTCACATAAATATAAATCCATGATAACGTCTTACTGAAGTTAAACAGCAAAATAGGTCTTATCTCGATTACCCTCCACCACCACTCAAAATCCTTAAAGCTTGACCAAATGAGCTAAGATTTGGTATGGATATGTTTTCGACTACGCTGACTTCAAATAGCGCAAAATTTTTCGATTTCGCGAAATTAGAATTTTTTTGGATTTCTAAGGGGGGACCAAGGTAAATCGAAAAGTTTTTGTCTTCGAAAGTTGTATATGGGTTTTCGGGGTCGTAGAACACGAATCTGAAGTCCGTTTTTTGATTCAGTTTTTCGATAGCTTAATAAAAGCTAAAGTTTTAAGCTTAAATTGCAAGCTTATGCTAAGCTAACGAAAAGTTGAATCGAAAAAACAGACTTCAGATTCGAGTTCTACGACCCCGAAAACCTCTATATACGACTTTTCAGCAAAATCGAAGACAAAAATTTTTCGGGTTTCCTTGGTCCCCCCTTAGAAATCGAAAAAATTGAATTTCGCGAAATCGAAAAATTTTGCAATACTTGAACTCATCGTAGTCGAAAACATATATACCCATACCACATTTTAGCTCATTTGGTTAAGTTTTAAGGATTTTGAGTGGTGTGGGGTAATCGAGATAAGACCCCAGGGCGTTATGGAGAAAACTGTCTGTGTTTGCTAAGGCGCCGCCGCTTTCAAAACCAATTTTCATTTTTCATACAATTAACAGGTGGTTAGTTAAGCTCGTTAAGTGCTGATACTCGCTGTCAAGGATATATGCGACAAACATTTGAAGAAATGAGCAAAATCCCTGCCCAAAAAATTTTTCATGGTGTACCCTTTAGTTGAGGGAAGCTAAGCTTTTGTTCCCACATTAAGAACAGTAAATTGGTAGACAACTAAGTTGAAATCAGACGCACAGAAAAATTAGAGGGATCCGGAAGTATCTTTCAAAATACATCAGTTTTGATGCTCAGGAACTACATAGGTAGCAATTTTTACGTGCGGGTACCTGCGGGCCGGATTGCGCGTGTGCGGGCCGCGGTCATAAGGTGCGGGCTGCGGGCCGGGCGCGGGCCGGAAAAATCGGCCCGCATACAACTCTGTGATGTGGCCGACGCCTCACGATAAAATTTACTTTAGTCTGCAAAAAATCTGGAAAATTAAATTACTACGATAATGCAGTAAAAGTATTTCCGAGAACTAAAGTTAGGTTCACTGTATTCATTAGAAAGAGAATATGTAAAACTTCATTTTGATATAAAAATGGCTTATTAACTCCAAGGAATGAATGAGTAATAAAGGTTTAAAGTTGATGTCTCCAAAAGGAATCACCACCTTAACAAACTCTCCTTTCCGACAAATTACAGATCAAACTTATATTCAGCTAAGCAAAAGCTGAATCTCAGATTTCCGGCAAAATAGGAGAAATTTCGGATTTTGCAATTGAAATTGAAAATGTTAATAGATTACAGGTGCATATGTACTTATTAATATATCATATACTATACTATAATATGTATCATTACAGCATAAAATGAAATGATATTATGGACAATCTACATATATCAGCATTCAGCAAAGGGCTTGGTATTGTTGAATTGAATTAGGTCAAAATATGTCCATTTGAAATTTTAGCTGATTTGGTGATGGCTGATAATTTAATCAAAAAACAAGATTTTGTTGAAAAGGTTCAGTTTCCGCTGGATTGGCATTTAGGGGGGGGGTCCTCCATCGTGAAAAAATTTTATACCACGGATTTCGCTCATTTTCACACAATCTGGCCACATAGCGTCGTACATATCAAGTTTAAATTTTAAATTGTTTCGTTCAGTTCTCCGTAAGTTACGAGCCATTCATTGAATACAATTTGAGTATCAGCAAAGACGAGGGTGCTCCAGCAAACTCAAGCAAGTTTTCGCATATTAACGTCAACTGTTTCAACTGTTTCTGTCATTTTTGTCTTAATGCTATTAATAAAAGCAATTAAAAAGCTTTCGCGCCCTTTCAAGTCACTTGAGCTTAATCAGAAGCTTTGTTAACAGGTGTTTTGGGGGAAACAGGGCCACTAGTGGAACCACTGATATCTTGATACATTTAACAGCGGTAAACCTGAAATAGAAGCATTTGCAAGCCATGATTCTATGAGAAGAATTCATCCCTGCACTGAGAACTTTCGATTGTTGTATAATATTCCATATTATGAAAAATTTGAAAAATAGCTGTTTTGTGAAATTCGGGGTCTGAGAGTCCCGGTTGAGAAATACTGAACATAGCTGTCAGCATAATTTATGCTGCAAATAGATCCAAAGGTATTCATGCAAGTTGAAATGCAAAAGAGGCAGTTTTAGACCACCCTGACGTCGTAATTTAGTCAAATTTTCGAAAAAAAACAGCACTTTATAAAATTTTGCTAAAATATCATTTTTTGCGCCAAAAAATCTCGCAACTGGTGAGAGTAACAAAGAAACAATTGGTATCACTGGAACCGCCTATGTAAATGCTATGGAACCATCGAGTTAGAATTTTTATTTAGGCCTTTGAATTAGAGCAGTACACAATTCTTTTCGATGACCCTACTTTTCATCCACAGGAAACATTGGATTTTGACGAAAATTTTTAAAAAATTTTTAGAGACCTAATTCAAAATTCTACTTCCAAGATACCGCAGTTCTTGATCGTAGCTGCAATTTAAATCCAAAATTAAACAGAGCCATGACCGTGCGTCGAGAGATTTTTTGGCGCAAGATCACCACTTTTTCCATTTCCTATGTTTAACACATGTACACCCCAACTTTGAAGTCTAATTACTTAACATTAACAACCACACAAGATCCGACTTTAATTTCAAAACCTCGTTAAAATATCCCTGAAATATATACTTGAAATTTCGAAATTCTTTAATTCTTTTCGGCAGTGTCGATCATTGTGAGAATTTTTCCTACATGCACAAATATCTAAAAAGGCATTCTGCGCTTTGAACAGCATTTTCAACTGTAAAGATCAAAGAAATATGCCGCTTTTTCAATGAACATGGGCATTTTTATCATTACAGTCAGAGACGGTGAACAGTTGTATTTTTGATGATCGTGTGCAAGAAGGAAAAATACTCATCCATGATCAATTCTGTCGGAAAATATTATAAAATGTCGACATTATTAAGATTTTAAGCTTTCAATAATGGCTTTTAAAATTTTTAAATTTTTGTAATTCCTGAGCCTCAGGTTGCATGCTTAAACCATAAAATCATTTTGACCACCCAGCAACCACCAAACCAGCCAGCTCTGATTTGGAAAAGATTCGAATTTTGCAAATTCTCTAAAACGAATTAAAAATTTTCAGAGATTTGAATATTCTATTATCTGCAAATCAATGTTCAATAGATCTCGGTTTGGGCTTCAGAGATTGTTAGTTCCACAGAAGGAAAAACCAATTGTAAATGCATGATGTGGTATTATGGTAGTTTTAACAAGTTCTTAACTCCATAGGAAACTCAAATCAACTCATTGAGGGGGGAATTGTCCAAGCCAATTACATAGTAGGGAGGTATTTGATTGGCTAATTAATGAGTTGCATTTGGATTAGCGAAATTTTTTCAATACAATTTTCGGATCAATTAAACTTTATCTCCCCTCAACAAAAGTTGGTCAACTTCAAAGGCTTATTGCAGGAGATCAACAGAACTTTAGAGCATGATTTAACAATGTTGGAATGCTAGAGATGTGCTCTATTTAATGGTGTAAAGCAGTTTGTTGAGTTAAGTTAAGTTAAGTTTAAGTAAAGCTAACTAAAAAGTTAAGCTTAACCACCAAAATTACTGCTTTTTGACATTTTTTGGTAGTCGTTTAAGCTTACCAGAGTTGGTCGCGGGCCGCGGGTGCCCGCGGGGCGGGGCGGGTATCACCAAATTTCAATACCCGCACTACCCGCGCGGGTATCTGTGCGTGCCTAACCTAAGAATTTTAACTATTTTTTGTCTAAAACTAAGCGAAATTTACTAGTAAAAGAGCGGACCAGTCATGTCGTCACGACTCATATATACTTTCAGCGATTTCAGACCCGATAAAACTTAAATGTTTGCGTGACTATATACTGTAAGATTTTCGGCCTTCTTATCCAACTCAGTTCCTGAGTCTGCAAGGTTTAGAGGCGTTACAACCTTCGAGCTATCTATAGTGACGGCCATTTTCGAGGAAATCAGTTTTTTCAAAATTACTGCCAAATCCTACGGACAATTTTCGTTCATTTATAATCAATCGATACGCGGTCTAATTGCCCATTTTATCAATGCCTATTAGCTGGGATTCGTTGCTTTAACCTAGAAATTTGACTGAAAAAACCAATTTGGCAATCATGGGAATCTACAATTTATAAGCCTTAAAATGATGTATAAAGCTCTTTCCAACTCCGAAAATTGCGAAAGTTATAGCGTTTCAAAAAATCACCACAAAAGCACTGCACAAAAGGATACCACCAGCATAAAATACCCAACTTTTTGGAAAGTCAGGAAAACAGATATGCCTAATAAAACGAAAATTTTAATTTAGTTTTCCACATGAGCAGGGCAAAAAATTTTGCGGGTATCTTGCGGGTATCACTTGTCTGCGGGCCGCGGGCCGCGGGGCGGGGCGGGGCGGGTACCCTTCTGCGGGCCGCGGGCCGGGGCGGGTAGCAAAAATCCGGCCCGCGACCAACTCTAAGCTTAACTTTTCAGAGCAGCAAGCAACAGCAAACTGCTTCACACCAATAAATAGAGCACATCTCTAGCATTCCAACATTGTTAAATCATGCTCTAAAGTTGTGGTGATCTCTTGCAATACGCCTTTGAAGTTGACCAACTTTTGTTGGGAGGGGAAAAAAGTTTAATTGGGATCAAGTGCGTTACAGCTGGTGGCGGCATGTTATGTAAGTTTTAGAACATTAACTTAAATTTTGTTTTTGTTCTAGAGAGAAGATCAACGGCACAGGAGGTGTGCATGGTCCCGCCTGAGTCCAACAGATCGGAATCTTATTTCAATGGAATCACTGGCAAATTGGAAAGGATTCAAATACCAGCTAAGTTGTATAAATATTAAAATTTCTAAATATTAAAATTAAATATTGAATATTAAAATTTTTGAAAAGTTGTATCGAAATTACTCTGTGATCGGATTTAGGTTGTGATAGGCACGGGGTGTGAAAAAGGTCTCCCTGTGTTTCTGTCACAGCATCAAAATTGTGTAATTAAAATTTTTCGGAATAAGAATTTAATCCCAACATGTCTCCCTTTTGCTAAAGTAAAACTTAAAGCTTAAACTTAAGCTAGAAACATTTAAAACACAGATTTTTAAAATCTAAATTTTATGTCAGAGATTCTCAGACCGCATCTTTCAATCTTTCCTTTCATAGAGCTCGGCCTCCCTTGCAATCTCCACTTCTGGAGCCTATTTTTATCCCTTTTGCCTACCGAGCAGGCAATTCCTATACCGCCATCATAGTTGCTTTTACCAGACGGGGGGCGCAGCAGCCGGGGTGACGACTGCTGCTGCCTTGGGCGTGAATGAAGTGCTTCGGTGCCAATAACTGTATAGTAGTTTCGCTTGGGGATCACGTTTCTGTCCATGATCTTCGTCTCTCCGCCTCTTGACTGCGGTCTGCGCAGAGCACCACTGACGGGCAATGGCGTGTGCTGTGCCTACAAGTGGGTGAGCCCAAACCAAAAAATAAAGTATAATTGATCCCAATTTCTATATATGTTATTTCATTATTGTATATTATATATACTATTATGCACTCTTTGGCTTGGTGATGTCGTTGTGGCGCTCTCTGAGACTCAAAATAGTTTACTTTCCGCAGACCGTTTCTATATACTCTCAATTTCGGTTTCTTACGACTAAATATTATATATTATATAAAGGTTGGTCAAGTTTTTTGAATCGTCAATAAAGTTAGCTAGCAAACCACCCAGAAGTTGGTTTCACGCCATTCACAGGATCCAACGAAATTCTGAAGATACCATCCTCCAAAGTTGAGAACTACGGTTCCGTTGACACCATAAAGACTGGAATTTTAATTCTTTCTTACATCTTACCAGTAAATCCCTTCGGACATTCGCAGTAGGGAGTGGTGGCATTTCGATTGCAGATCCCACCGAAATGGCATCGCTCATGCGGACAGGGTCCATTGTCATCGATTACTTGGACCTGAAGCTGCATCGGGTCGTCCCCCAGTTGCCATTGGGGTCGATACGGGGTCAATAGATCATCCTTGATCAACGATTGATCACTAATGCTAATCAATATAATCAATAATGGAAATAGACTGCTGATAAACGACATGGCATACTAGAGTTTAGTTGCTAACAGAAAATTTTGAATGTTCGTTAAAAATTTACTAAACTGCTAAGTTTCGTCGTGGACTTGTGCTAAATGTCAGCTTTTCGGTAGATTACAAGCCCATATGTACAGGTTTATGGATTGTACACAGTACGACATAGGTACAGTTAATCGGATACTTAAGTGATGGTTTAATTTGGAGCTTGAATTTTCCAGTTGCTAACTACTGAATTCTACTTCTAGAATTTTACATTTTACAAAATTTAAAATAATTAATTTAGCTTTTTGATTTAAATTTTGGACTGTTTTACTGCAGGAGCCCCCCTAATTTTATTATTACTTAATTGCGACACTTTTCTGTTAAACTTTGCTAACAGCCAGCCCACCGCAGCAGCTGTTGAAAGTTACACGATATAATAAAGTTAGGTCTAACTTTTTATGACAATTTTAATTGATAAAATTTCGTCACCGTCTCTTTCAGTCATTTTTTCAGCTGAAGATTATCAATTGCTATTACATAATTGTTATAAACCTTGTTCACGTAAATGGGACAGAAAACAAAACATTTAATGGCGACGTGGGCGAGCCTTTGCCGACTTTATTTTGCTAAATAGTTCATATGCGGTGGATGTCCTTTGGGTCCTTTCGCTATCAACAACCTGTCAGACGCTAGGTAATCGGCATAGAGTTAGTAGAAACAAATTCAGGCTAACATAGACGAGGCCTGGTTATGACTAATGCTGCTTGGTGCCTGCTGGTGTCTAAATCAGTCATCGGAATCATAGGAATTTCGCTGACATCAACTGTAACATGGTGACAATCGGGAATATCCAGAAATTTAACCAACCTTTATCATGTCGCCAGTATCAAGCAAGACTGTTCTGGTCTGTTTACTAGATGATTCAAGGTGGCATTTCGTCCTTTAATTTTGAACCGAAGTAATTGGAAGCACAGGGAATGGGATTTTAACTCAAATGGTCAAAAATTGATAGAATAGAATAGAAAACTGCACAATAAATTAATTTATGACTAACATGAATAAACAACAACTTATTAGTAACAAAACTTGACATGCGCACTTTGTAGAACAGTTTGCGCAATCTACAGCTTGCTCACATTTGCCAACATGTGCAGTTTTGCTACGACATACAAGATTTACAGTTTGACTGTTTCGTTAGCGCATGCCATTCAATAGTGTGCGTCGTACACTAAAGATTACAGCATGGCACTTCAACGGCTAAGGAAAACTCCTGCATTTGTCCATAGAAACAGCGTTCGGTGGCACTGCTGGCGACTCAACGTCAGCGAGCGCACTCTTAACTAAATCGGCGTGTCGGTTGCTTGTTGCTACTCACTTGTAAAGATTACAGTATTTGCATTTTCTGATTAGTTTTCCTTAAAGAATTTGCTAAGCTGCCCAATTGCAAGCTTGTCACACTCTTAGCCTATGTACTTTAAAATGCGGTCTAATATCATCAGAGCTCCATAACAATCTGTACCATTATAGACTTCTGAAAAAATTATGTACAAAATCTAATAAAGGAATGTTTGTCATATAGATTTAGCCTTCGTAAAAGGTAAAGTCTATATGGATGAGGGCCGCCAAAAGAACGGCCTTCCATTCCTCCTTCATGTCTTTGTGGAATAAAATTCCGAAATTGTCCGCGTCAGAGAACCACTCCGTGTAGAGTCCGCCCCACTGCTTGGATATTCGACCCACAATTGAGTCGTCTGAAAACAGAATAGAATTAAAATGAATGAAATAAAAACACTCGATCTGTGCTAATGTAACAATTTAACTTTAACTTAACAAATCTAATCTATGCTATAAGCATGAAAAATTTTTATCTGGATGAAAATTCTCTGTATTAAAAACAGTAAAAAATAAATTCTACGCTGTTGATAAGACTGAAATGTTTTAATTACGTGTATCTCTTCAATTTAACATTCTATGTATTTTAGCATTGCCATAAACTCAACTCATTTTATTCTTCTATTAAATTTTACTAAGCGTAATCTTTTGTATTTAACATCCACTTTTTGTAGAGTCACCTTCCACCGATCTGACATCAAAGTCCACCACTTTGGTGCTGCCGAAACTGGCCGCGATGGAGCTGCAGATCTTGAAGACGAGGCGGTCCTTGTCGTCTCGAATGTAGAAGGAGGGCGTGAACATGGCGAACTCCTTGTCGATGAGGGCGTAGAGGGTCCCGGGTGGGATCTGGACGGCCACCGTCTGTCCGAACCAATCCGTGGACGCGTCCACCGCAAAGATCTCCTGATTTCCGCTGTCAAAAACACTGATGGAAAACGGGCGGGCCTTCTGGAGGCAGAGCCTAGAATATTGCACCTGAGTTGCACTTTTTAGGCACAAACAACAAAGGTAAGCTACTTGGCGCTGGCGGTTTCTCTTCATTGCATTGCGTAACGGTGCTCAGACTTCGTGAATGTTTCCGCGTTTAGGGGAAATTTATCTCCAGAGTGCATCCTCCGTCTTGTTTGGAGGAGAACGATTTGGAGCAACCAACTAGATGAGAGAGAGAGCTCGTTTAAGGATGGATTTCTAACAAGGGATTACGGTAGTTTTAAGTTGCTCTTACAAGGATCCGCGTATTGAGTAGTTAGACATTCCACAAAGTAAGGACTAAGGACAGTTTTCTGGCATCCCCCCCAAAGGGTGACTATCACAGAAAAGAGCGACACTGTCTCTCGAGCCCCCATGTTCCAAAAGTTAAGATGGTTTTGACCGCCACCCCAACGCCAGCGATCTTGCATTCTAAAAGCGGGAGCATTTGCTTATTCTTCTCTTTTTTTAAATTAAAGTCGGAAGATGGTTACTCAATGAAGTTAAGAAAAGCTGACATACTGCTCGTGATTCTTCTAATCAGAAAAAGGGAATCTGAACTTTTGTTAGCACAGTAGTAGATCTCTCTAAAACTATAATATATATATATAAATATGTATATATATATTATATATATATATATATATATATATATATATATATATATATATATATATATATATATATATATATATATATATATATATATATATATATATATATATATATATATATATATATATATATATATCCAGCACATACAGGTACCTTGCCAGTTTCCCAGTTCGCTCCACAGCCGTGTAGACCTTATCGCCAGATTTGCCGAAAATCTCATACTTATTCTGACTTAGAAGGGCTGAGAGGCAGTTGGTATCGGTTTTGGTTTGTCGGACGACCACGGCGTCCAAATTGGACAGGTGGTGCAGATGGGACAGTGGTCGTTTCTCTTCCCCCGCCACAGCAACTGCCGGATGAGCGGGTTGGGATCTTTTTCCGGTGTACAGCGGTGACTCGGGCGGTTTTCGGTTGAGTGGTTCCCCTTCGGCAAGACTCTTGCGGCGCCCACCTCGCGAAACGCGGGCGAGGGATGTCTCCTCCTCGGCCACAAATATTAGATCTTTCGTGCCGAACATGAGCCTTGATTCTGAAAAATTTATAAAAAGAAACAGAAAGTTGGAAAGTTTTGCGCCCAGAAATGGGTTAGAGAGCCTAAAGAGTGACAGAAATGTAAATAAAGCGCCGGACCTTTGTGAATGTGCTCGGATTCCACTTGTCAATTGATAACTTTTGGGGTATTACTTCCATCGCTATCAGTGATAGCTACTTCAATAGACTGACTTCATTAAAAAGTTGTGCAATACCAAAGCTCTGAAAGCTTGAACTTTTTGACGGGACTCGAACCGAAAAACTTTTGCTTAATGCGCAAACGTTCTGACCTACTATGCCAAAACAGATGCTTCACTGAAATGAGCTGAACCCGGAATTCGAATCCAATGTGTACAACTTTCAACTTCAACTGGGAACTGCAACGGTAGTCTTCAACACAAAACTTTCCTTTTACATCCTGCAGGCAACTGTGCTCAAAGATTGGATAATTAGAATAAACCGAAGGAGAGCTAATTAGGTAGAACAGTGTTGCTAATTATCAAATCTTTACCTATAAGATCAAAAGCAACCAATTACACAAACTTCCGCCTGTGTTTAAAAACTTGTTTTCACAAAATGGTTAAACATTTTCAACTTCAAGATATGCTATCAGTTCAACTTTAAGTTGCACATTTCAGGCTAGAATGCCAGTAAAGTGTCTCTCAAACAATGAAATAGAGCCCACACAAAAGGCTGACTGGAAAATTGGCTCTGTCCCGCGGGAACTAATAGAAATAGGGTCGGAAATAATTCACTTCATTTAAAAGAAAATTTAAAGGTTTCACACCAGCAGCGGAGTTGTCTCTTTTTCAGGTCTGACTTGAAGATAAAATGACCCAATGTGGAAAGACAAGCTTGTTTAAAGCTTAATATGAGTCTTGTCCAACTCGACAGGGTCGGAATTGAAAGAATCTCACATGTTTTACCAACAGTCAGCTTACGTAGGAGTTCACCAATGACACTTTGGTTCCTCCAACCACGTCACATGGTTGACCGCAACAGCAAGTTCAATTGACTTTGGTAATAACAAATGGCCCATTCTCGCGTGCGTCTGCTCACCCAAAGTAGAACGAAATCAAGCAAAGATCAAAGAAAGAAGTAACGATGCTGCTTTATCTCTTTGAGCAAGAAACTTGGGCTTATTGGGTGTTCTCTGGGTAGTGCACATTAAAGAACCCTTAATTTGTCATAAAAATTGCTAATACCTGTTGTTAGACTGATCTTGACACTTCGAACATCCAGGTCCATGCTTGAACGAAACTAGGAAAATGTTTCTAACAGTTGTTTATTTTCTTTAGAAAATCCTGGAAATTGTAATAAGCGTCACTGTGACAAGTGACATGTATTCGCGCGCCCGTGAAATGACATAACTCTGTTTCTAAGTAAAACACGGACACATTCATTAACACATTGGCAAATAGACCACTTTTGAGACCATCGTAGTACTTAGTTGTATTCTGCCTAACTAAAAAGGGTTATTTGTCCTATTTTCCGATATATACTTTGGAACAGAGTGATTAAAAAGTCGCATGGAAGGCTGCTGTCAATGCATTTATGAAAAGCTAAGGTTTCGATCCGTTGCCTTTCTGGTAACAGTTGAATAGGATAAAGCGGCAAAGACCCAAGAATTTAAAAAATTGAAAAAATGTATGAGCATTTTAATGCTTTACCAATGGATTTGGTGTGTGAAGTATTTAGCAGGATTTGAAAAAATCTGAAATGGGAAGCATTTCTGCAACACTCGTTATTCTAACAAATCCTTCAGCTAAAAATGGCATCACTTAATGCTGCAGGGTCGATTTAAAAAATGTCTTTGCACCAAAAGAAACGTCTCGTCGTGCCAGTTCAGAAAACACAAACTTTGTGGTAGCCGTCTTGAAGCGATTTTGAGATATGAAGAAAACAATTTCTACATTTGTTGTCATGCGTAATCAGTCCACCAAAAAGCAAACCGAAGGCCCACCGGGACCACTCTCCGCGTCGACCGTAAAAGACAAATTCCAATAAAATATTTCGAATAAACTAGCATGTCTTGCTTGCTGTTGTCCCAGCTTCTGCTATTCCATTTCTGACCGTGTGGAGATTCTCCAGCTTTCTGTTTCCACACGAAGACTTGGATATTAGCCCTCAGCAACCTTTTCCGAAGAGCTACTTGATGTAAATAATTAATTTGACAACTGATATCAAATTACGTTTGATGAGGTCTATACTTTTCAACCATTTTTTAGTTTTGTTTTTCTTCAGTTGGTCCCATTCGGTCAAGGCACCGTTTCATTGAGCCATTGAGTCTGTTTTTCCTATATTTCAGGAAGTCAATTGTACCTAATAATGAAGTAAATATTAATTTCAAACATAATGGGATTTCCTGCTGCGTTTAAGGATTCTTCATCGAAGATTAGTAGGAGTTTATCTCGTTTTTGAAAAACGTTTTCCTATAATATATACATAATTTATCACTGAAAATGTCAATCTTACATATTTGTTACTATTTCTGCGAAGATATATCATGTATTGTACTGTCACGTGTTGTTTCGAAATTCTGTCGTTTTGTGATGATCTGTTCTGATTCACCTGGCGTGGGTGTGTCACATGTTTTTGTAGTCACTATGACCGCTTCCTGTATATAAGTAACTAGTCAGTCTTAGAGAAATAATGAAAAACGCCTGCCTGCAGTCACTAAGGCAAAGCCTTAGTCCGAAACAGGAGAGAGCCAATAGGCGCGGTGAGCGCTCTTACCCAGGGAGAACTATTTCTATTTCTCTATGATTAGTGCTTGTATCCTTCGTGGGTCCGCCTGCGATCCCGCGTTTACCTCATTTTCTTGATGTAACTAGTCAGTCTTGTTTGCTCTCCTGTGCCTAACGGTCGCCTAGTTAGTATGGTTTTGCGCAAATTATTCACCAGTATTTTAAAATTTCTTTACCAGTTACTTCTCGGATCAACCTCAGTGCTATCTGAAATCTGGACTACTAGAGTAAGTAGCCACTTAGTCTGAGGATAGGCCTGAGTCGGGTAGATCCTAAAGGTATTAAAGGGGGCGTCTACCGTCTAAATTTATCTTGCCGATTCTGCCATGTAATTTAAATTTTTCTATATCATAATTTCATGCTGGATTCCTACTACAATCTGTAAATCTATACAACTTTCTGCTCTCCCTAGCTCTTTTCCCCCCCCCCTCCCTTCTGTGTACCCTCCCCCATTTTATTATACTAGGAAATTTACGAATCGGCCACTTGGACCAGTGTATTTTAGCTAGATTTGTTCTTGCATTAGTTTCGGTGAGTAGGACACCTAAGGTCACCTAACTTAGTTGGGAGTGAAAAAATAGGTTTCCCGCTACTTTGTATCCTTTGATCTCCAGTCCCGGTTGCGTATCTAGCCTTTGCTCACAGCTCCCAGTAGCTCTGGGTCTCCAGCATTTCTTTTACCTTACAATTGCAGTAATCATGGTAACAGTTTCGTCAAGGAAATCTCGAATCCGAGATGGAATCTGGACAAGCATCAGACTTTTGAAAGGATCTAGCACATTTTCAGAAACAAGTAGGGAATACCGTACGTAGAATAAGAAAGGCCCGCTGTCAAGCCAGCTCTAAATGCGCTCAGTACCAGGAATTGCCTTTTGCAGATACGTTTGTTTAAATTGTAATTATAGCTCTTATTATTCATGAAGTGAGTATTGCAGCAATCTGAACCATACGTAGGAGCGTGAGTAATGACCATCTGCAATAATGGAAACATCAGATTTCTCCAAAAGAAAAGAATTGTAGGTACACTAATGCAATAAACAAAGGGGAGCTCTCCTAAGACATGACCTCGCATCAACTATATTGCTTGCAGCGTGGTATTTCAATTCTTCATTGCATTCTAGCTGTAACTGTTCATAAAGGACACTTAATGTTTTCTTAAGCTCTGTGTCTCCTTCAGAAATAGTTTCTTGCTTTTTCTTACCACTACTTCAAACTCAAAACCTTCTCGTGCTTTCCTCTCCAGCGTCTATTTTATGCCTACCGTTTTTATTTTATTATTATTTTATTATTATTATTATTTTATTTTATTACCTATTTTATGCCTCAACTACCTGGCCCACCTACCGTCTTCGAAGTTCTTAGTGTATTGTAGCTGTACCACTCTTACAGTTTTTCTACCAATAAAAGTCTTGTGAACTGTGTCCAAATATTTCTTCAATCGACTGTAACTAATGACAAGAGAACTAAATCATCACTGACTAATACTGAATTGCCAGCATGTCTTCGTTTCTTTTAATTAAGCTTCTTCGTTCCTGTAGACAGCAAATGCCGGTTCATATTTTGATATGCCGGTTCATATTTGTTCAGAACTCCTTTTCCTTTATTTAGTTTTTATCCCAACCTCCCCCTATCAATGATCTTAATTTTAGATACAAGATTGCTTTTCTTCCTGCAATCCAGCTCACTTCATTCCTACTAGAAAGTTCTAGATTTATGTTCATTAGAATGAGATAGGAGAAGAAGAAATTGAAGTACAAAAGAATGCTCCCTTTTAGTAATTGAAACACAAATTCTTATACGTTCAAAAGCAGCATAAGATTGGACAGCATTCAAACGATCTGACGTGGAGGAAAAATTTATTAGGAATTGAACACGTGAATGACAATGCAATCTGTTCTAAGAAAAATGAATTTAGCATAATAAATTGTTTCCCATGATCAAATTATTCGAGTACTCAAGGTTTCCATGCCAGTACTTTAAGCCTGACTAAAACTATGAAATTAAATATGTAATTTGCACATTATGCTAGAGTATTAGTGTGGGTCTTTCATTTGGTTACGTCGGCCATGAAATACATAAACCTGATTGTGACAGTATCTTGTTATTGTTTAGTTTTGTTAGCGACTGAATATCGCTCGAGGTTGTTCGTTTGACAGAAACCCAAGCCTGCTTTGTAGGTGTATAATAGGGCTTATACAGCTCACTCTCACTTTTCCTATGTTAATTGCATGCGTTTGTAGCTGAGTGAACGCTGGGAGGCCTGAACCTAAGCTAATTTGCTACCCCATGCATTTAATTGCATTGCGCAGCAGTGTGTACAGCTGAGCTCCAACGTGGATAGCACTCCTGCCACAAACTCGGAGCTTCCCTCACTGCGTGCGTGTAAATCAGTGCAAATGCACGCAGTGCCGTGCTAGAAAGTATGTATACATACATGTATGAAAGTATGACATGCATCACATTCCGCATATTATAGGCGATGAACCAAAATAGGTACCACTCCTCATATATATCAACTCTTCCCTTTATGGGCACGGCACCAAATGGGAGGTCGGGAATAGTTTGTAGCCTACTCTACACATGGACGCTTATGCCGAGTGCCCATGCTTTAGTACAAGAGTATGAGTCTGTACTTTTTGTTCTGTTTGGTGTTATTTATTTTGTTATTTCGCCATGTCAAATTGTTTGATAGCAGATTTGTGAAGCAACACAGCTAAACCTGTGATGATATTTCGTTTGCGGGTCCGTATTTTTTGATACTGCCTGCACAATCGAAATCCTGCTTTCAGATGTCAAAGAGTGGCTCGGGAGGACTGCCGCCAATTCGCCTCTGCGTTCCGGGAAATTATGAACCCTACGTTTACAGTTGCGCCATGGAGATGCAGGAGGGAAGCGACCAGAACTGCGAATATCCCGGGATTGACGTAGAAATGTTGCTCTACATTCTGGGGACGTTGAATATTTCTTGGGTGATGCACCCGCGACCAGATCGAACTGACTGGGGCACGCCGGTGCCGGGGCAGCCGGGAAACTACAGTGGCCTTCTGGGGGACATGCAAAACAACGAGTTCGATGCAATAATCACATGGTATCGAATAACGGAAGGAAGAACGCACCACTTCGGTCTAACCTATCCCATACCCTACAGTGTCAATAAGCTTGGCTTTGTTTTACGTAAACCGAGACATGCCCTTAGTTTGGCGTCCTCAGAGCTTTTGTACAAAGTCTTCAGTCCACTCACATGGTTGTCTTGCTTAACCTTGTTAGCCGGCCTTTGTATTATCATGGTAATGGCACTAAATAATGGCAAGATTCGTCGTGGTGGTCATATTCAAACCATCAGACAAATTGACTTTAAGGTATATAGGTCTATTAATCTTTAGTCTGCCAAGTATCCTTAGCCTTATAGCGCATCTCTTGGACTTAAAGATTTGAATTTTGGAGACACTCATACAATATTTCGGTCTTCAAGGATCACATGCTTGCAACTGCAAAACTGCAAAAAAGGTTTTGTAATACTGTACTCTTGGTAATACCTAGTATTCTGAGAAAAGGTGTAAAGCTAGTTTGGTCAACAGTTTCAAACTAGTTGCTTTCTGCCATTTGATTCTTAGCTGTCTGTTTTTGTTATTTCTGTAGGGACTGTGGATCACCCTTCAAATCGCCCTGGATCAATTTCAGGCAGATGTTTCCACCGGAACCATCACAGGAAACATAGTAATGGTACTGTCAGGTGGGTCTCCCTGTGAATCAATATAGGCATGAGTTTCGCATACTTGATTAAAGGATGAAAGAACGTTGCACACACCACCAAGCACCCAAAAATAAATCGAACCCTGGGCTCACCTGTGTCTCTTAAAATCGCAATCTTAGCTTATCTTAGAAGAGTAGTCCTTTCGCTCAAAGTTAAAGTTTTGGAAAAGTTCTGTTCCAGATATGTGTAATGAAGTTGCTTGAATCTAACTTAGAAAATGCTTCCTCCTTTGTCTTTGTTCAGCTTAGTAGCTTGGGGCTCTGTAGCAACTTAATCCTTTACACGGAGGGTCGGCGCGTCTGCTGGGATCAGCAAACTTAGACACAGGATGCCCAAAAGGTGGTTTGTCCAAAATTGGGTATCCTTGTAGCCAACCTGGATGGGGTCCTGGTTGTGAGTTCGTTTAGAGGTAGGGATAATGAATTAGAGACAAGCGGGGTCGATGCCTGTCTTTCTTGAGACTTGATTAGTATCAGTTCACAACAGTGAGTTCCGATACGTATCTTGATAAACTGATCAAGATATACAACTGGACAGTTCTTCTGGGCTCTTTCGATGATCAGGGATTAAGATCTCTAACTCGAGATCCTTCACTTACTTGTACAGGGAAAGGTTGATCCTGATCCAGTAGCTTTATCCAACAGCTGTGCCCTAGATTAAACGCTTTCTGAGGCACACTTCAATTTATTAAGAATTAATATAATTCTCAACAGTTACAATGATTATATAATAGAATAATAATAATAACAATAAACCGTGCTAATGATAATACCAACAATATGGGTGAGACACTCTACCGAATATAGGTTTACAGAATACAGGTTACAGGGTTGCCAGAGTTGCCAGTTCTGGGATAAATTGTTAATTACTTTTAGCTGAGGGACAAGACTTTAGCTTATGACTCTTCGTCGTTACCTCTTCTTCTTCTCCTTCTGTACTCTTATTCTCAACTATGGTAACCTACTGCTAAAATCTGTGCTTTTCCTATATGCTTGTGTTCTTGTGGTCTGTCTCTTTATCAGTCCTTTAGAACAAGGACAACACTAATAATAATTATCAATGATAATAATAATAATAGTAATAATTAATTAAAATTAACAGGCACACACAAATTCCGGTCCTTGGGTGAGCCCAAGAATGCTGTTCCAATCTCCTGTAGCGGAGCACACAGCGCACTGTTCCCGGATGCTATTCGGAGAACCTGAGGGGTCTAACATAGGGGTCGGTCTGGTTGGGGGATGCCTGGTACGGTTATATAAACTTCAACAATTAATTAATATAAATTATTAATTTACCTTCTTTCTAGTCTTCCTATCTTTGTTCCAGCATATCAAATAGTTTAGGCCAGAAGGGCGGGGACAACAATCCCCTCGGCAAGAATGACGAAAATCAGAGTAAAACTCATCTTTTGGAATTGAAAGAATAAAGTTCCGTTTAGTGTTCAAATAGTTGTCAAGTTCACTTTTGTCGGTTTTAGGTCCCACACTCGATTCTGGTGCAATCCTTGTAATAATCTCTGCCTTAACCCTCTTACAAAAGTCCGATTTGTCTTCCAATGTACCTTAAGCAACAAGTCCAAATCCAAAAATCAATCCTCTGGGCACGTCCTTCTCCGGACTAAATACCAAACTGTCTGACTAATTAATAGCACTAAAGGCTCCAAATGCTGACGATTCCAAGCGCGATTCTGGCAGGAGACTGATTTCGCTTCCGCACCTGAATCAAATGGGTTAAAACCTATTGGTTACACAATTATGGTGCGGGATTCGAACCCAGCAACCATTACTCACTTTCTGGCTTTCTGGGATCAAAACTGAACTTGTAAGATTCAAATTAGTCATAGTAAGCGAATTTTCCGACGTTTTTGATACAGAATTGAAAGATTCGAACACTGCATTAGTGTTCTGGAAATATTTCAACAAAGGTGTTGTTTTTTAGGCAATTTCCTGCCATTCCCTGCAGGAAATTGCGATAACAATGTGATTTCATTTTGCACATTCCGTTTTTGCACTGTTCCAGGTTGGAACACCAAGATGAACGTAGATCAGTAATTTGTAATGATTTGACGCTAGCTAGATAATTTGTGGTTGTTCTTATACTCATATAATACAACCATATTTCATAACCACATCCAGACATTTGGGGCCCTTTTCTGGCCCCAGAGTTCAGGGCAGTAACAACTCCCTGTCAACAAAATATTACATGACTTGAAACCAAAATAGTAAGAGATAAAAGGTTGGTTTGATTAGAAGATGGTTCGTTTTACCCTATCCATATTTCTTACGTAATTATTTACTATTTTCTCTGTTTCAGGTATACCATTAATTATTACATGATACCATACAAGATTACTGATTTTCGCTGTCTATTATTGCCATTTGCGAGTAGTTGACGTAGTTTGGGATTAATACTGAATGTAAAACTAGTACGGTTGATTTTTCAACTGTACTAACTATTATATAACCTGGGATTGTTAATTCTGTCTTTAAACATGGTGCAAGATGTGAAACAGCACCTAATTAAGGTTGTAGTCATTATTGCAGGCTAAACATGCACTGGACTTGGCTGAACAGACCAGAAATGGCAATAACGACCTTTGTTTGTTTCGGAAACAGAGAGTCGACACATAGTACCAAAAATTACGATATTAGTGCTATCCTTACGTAATGTTGTTGTGATTTTAACATTGAAATCGTGAGAACTACAAATTTTCCATAGGAAATTCATAAGTTTAGCACAACCTGATTATTTTAGAGATTCGTCCGCACCCTTAACAAAGAGTGACTTACGCGGACGAATCGGGGATATCTCATTATGGCAGACAGCAATAACCTAATACGGAGTCCCTGGTGACTCTAGGTCTACACCATGTACCTCATTTGCATATCTAACCTATTGACATTCACAAGCGCTTCCACTCAGCATTCCGCAACCACACAACTCAACCATGTTAACCGAACTTCGTAATAATGACCTACATGATTTTACGTAACTTTCCTGCATATTACCGGAGCTTTAGGCACGCTTTCTAATATTTGTTCATTTCTACTTAACGTGGATACATATTAGCTAAAAACATTTGGAACATTCGTTAATACCTTAACTAATATTTGCTCGTCATTTATTAATACTGCTTACGTAAAACTAAACTATTATTCACACACGCATACACGCAAACACACATAGTTATTAAGTTATCTAACTAAAACTATTGACGTACAATTATATCATAAACTAAACTATTTTTACCTTTGATCATTCGGACAACATTTATACCCTAATTAAAACTTATCCAAAAATGGTTACACAACATTTATATTATATTTAGACTAGCATGCACTCAAATGGGATTTAAACCGCTCAAAATACACATATACCAATTATATCACTTTCCTGCCTGATATCTAAGTCTCATTCATACCGGCAGAGCTCACAACCTTCGTCAAACAGAAGGAGTTTCCATGAGTTACCACACGCAATAAGAGTCACAGAAACACTCGTTCACACACTCACACACACACACGATCACGCGAACTTCATTCATCAGGGCAAAACTCACAACTTTTATCGGAGAAAAGGAGTTTCCGTGAGTTGCCAGCCATACACACACACACACACACACACACACACACACACACACACACACACACACACACACACACACACACACACACACACACACACACACACACACACACACACACACACACACACACACAAACACACACACACACACACACACACACACACACACACACACACACACACACACACACACACACACACACACACACACACACACACACACACACACACACACACACACACACACACACACACACACACACACACACACACACACACACACACACACACACACACACACACACACACACACACACACACACACACACACACACACAGATATATTTACATATAAGATTAGGTAGTCACATAACTAATTATTCACATAAACGACACATATTTTCCTTAACTGAAGTTACGTACTGATTTCCAAAGACAACAACACTAATATTACTTCCCTAACTAAAACGTAATCAACCCTAATTTTGCTCTTAACGACATAGCTAAAATGTTTTTAAAAAACATGCATATTTCTTTTGCATTGATCATAGTACTAATAAATGTTGGAAGTTTATAAAAAGGAAACTTTGTGAAACTGAAGTTTGATATGATCGTAAAACTTTATAAAAAAGAAATTTTATGAAATTTGGAGAAAGCCATGTGAGTAATGATTGCCAAGCAACCATTACTACAAAAACAACTACCACACATTATTAACGTTAAAAGAGTGGAGAGGGAAGCCGGTCATTCCCTTTTAAACTTCTTAACAAATAATTAGTTAAAACAACTCATAGTTTTTAGGATTTGAGTCAAACATCCTAGACTTTTTTGAAGACCTATAATTTTGGGACCGACCTAAAGCTGAAATAAACGACATGATACAGAACAGTAAAGATCTTTGGGTTAACTGCGCCTTGATTAACAATATGGCCGGCAACTCCTAGTTGCCGGCTGTGGGGAAATGATTTTCAGAATTAGCTCAACATCTTTTAGGGTCGTATTTTTTGGAGACCCACTAACTTAATCCTAAAGGGTGGGGTCCCCGCTCAATTCTTCCCAAGAAACTACAAAACACAACACTCTTTGCTGGCCTCTAAGGCCCTAATAAAAATGTGATTCCTGAGTTGTGGCTTGACCAAAATTAAATAAAAACATGAAATGCAAATAAGAAGGTAAGACAAATCTCAAGACCCCCATCACACAGGAGGAATTTACATGAGTTGCCTTCTAGAGAGAAATCAAGGATGAAATAATAAATAAAGGACAAAACTCAAGACCTCCATCGAACAGGGGGGGTTTACATGAGCTGTCCAGATACAGAAAATCATAAAATAAAATCATAAAATCAAATAAAACTGGCCTTGGGCCCACTCATGCTAGAAAACTAAAAATTGACCAGAAAGCCTCGCATCAGAAAGGGAAAAAGTTCTGCCCGTAGGCTCAAAAAGGTACATAAAAAACTTGGCCCGAAGGCCCATATAATATAGAAAAATTGGACGAAAGGCCCAAAAAATACATGTATAAAAATTGACCCGAAGGCCCACAATAATAGAAAAAAATATGGCCAAAAAGGTGGCCTTAAAAACCCTAGGTTTTTATCTTCGTTTCGAATTTTGGCCGGGCATAGAAAACCCATTCGGCCCTCAATTGTGTGTGTTCGTTGTGAAACTCACTTTCTTTTCTAGCCCGAAGGCTAGAAAAGTCCCTAATTTTTTACCTAACCTGGGAGGGTGTGCTTATTCTCCGTGCCAAAACTCTGGCACACAGCGGAGACACACCAAGCGGGACGGGGGAAAAAGCAACCTCCTGAGGTTGCTGCTCAAGCGAACACTGACGATTTGGAAAAGTTTTAGACCGAGCTGACAGCTCTCTGACAGCTCGGTGACAGGTCATTAAGTCGGGTCGGGGCGGACTTTTCTTTGTTTTTAAGGCAAAGCTCCTAGAAAGTTCTAGAACTTTCTAGAAGCTCGCCACCTTTAACATTGGCAGACTAGGGGCTTGCCAGCGGGCCAGTCCGCTGACCCTAAAATTAATGGGATATTAAAATTATTGCCCCTACAGCTGACCCTTTTTGATGAATTTTGGGTGCTGAAATCTGGCCGAATTTTGCGAAATTTTGGTTAACACGTAAACATAACCAAAGGGGCCAGATCCAGCTTAAATTTTCAACCTTTCCCAATTTCTTCGAAATTGGGCTTAAAATTCACCATATTTTACACTATATCTGGAAAAATTGTTATTAAGTTGGGATTTTTTACCTAATTCGAATGTCCATTTCAAATTTTCATCATTTTAACAGGTCCTTGTTTACTGGACCCCTACTCTGAGTATTGGAGTCAACTTTTGCCAGTAAACAAGGGACGCTGTTTGCTGGCCTTAGCAACAATTGCTCCTCGTTGCTGGCTTTCTATGTCCTCACATGACTGAGGCTAGGGGAGCAACTGTAACAAGAAATATGCATAAAAATACTACGTAATTTTCTGTGGAACAAGAGTTACATTTTCATAATCTACGTACGTTATTTAGTATTCCTAGCTAAATTTTATGATAATCAAACCATTTGGGAGGGGGGTAAGCCCCCTCCGAACCTATAATTCTAATAAAAAGTGTATACTAACTTTGAGGAAAGACGAGTTTCTATGCTGGCCTTTGGCCAGCCTAAAGGACACTTGAGGACACAGGGTAACGTAGAACATGAATGAGAGTGTCAATGCACCTGCCACCTATGTAACAATTAGGGGCCAATTAAGGGCCAATTTAGCACTTAACACAAAGGTTTTGAGGAGGCCAACTTTAAGACATCCCTTTTTGAAGAAGCAAGCTTACGAAAGAAGAAGTAATCTTACTAAAACATTTTAGCTTGTAACTTGCTTATTTTTTAGAGTTAGAAGGTGGGAATTGGATTTTCAGAATCAGGAAAAACTTGCCTTTCAGATACACCTAACTTATGTTTTCACATAAAATTAACAAAATCAACTAATTCTTAGCTAAATTAACACTAATTGACCTATATGACATTATACAAGTACCTACTTAGCTAATTATTACTTGAAATTGAACCATCTTCTAACAATTTGCTATTTTTCAATGACTTTCAGTACTACACTCTTTATTGGCACTTAAATTCCAACTTTGAGGACATAAAAGACTTTTTATTTCCCTAATCAAAGCTAGGAAGCATTCCTACAATTGGACATTAGACATTTCCGACCGGGAAATAGGGAAACTGAGAGACCTACCTCGGACTTGATAAGGGTAACTACTCTTTTTGACTGGAATTCGTAATTCAGTGTTAGTAAGGAAATTAGTACAATTAATGGTTGTTTAAACTTTTATTACTCATTAACACTAATTCCCTGATTAACTCGTGTCCACCGCGTGCTTGATTTCCTTCACTACTGATCTATTTAATACATAAATCTAAGGTCTTAGTCCCTAATTGAATGAATAGTGATTTCTACTTGGCAACTCTGGCAATTTAAGACAAAACATAACAAAATACATCAGATAGCTAAAGCATTGATTCCAATCAGATCAATCATTACTAAACTAGGACTCTTCATCTCCTTTACAACTGAAGAACTCATTCCTTCGCATTATTCTTTGTTTGCCATGTAGTTCTCGAAATTCCTTTTTTTAACCTTTATAAAACTCCTTTCATTACATATGTTTCCAAGCTTTATCTAGCCCAAACTAACTTTCCCATACAGTGTCTGTATTGGAAGCTTTTGGCGTAAAGTTTCTGAATTTCTACAACATAAGCAATTAACAAAAATTTTACACATTTTTATTTCAGGCATTTATAAATAGTTTGAATAGACAGAAAAAGCTGCCCAGGGTTATTTTGTCATTTTGTCTTTACATTTAATACTTGGATCCTGGATTTTTGGATTTTGGCTTTTTCGTCGCATTTCATTCAGGGTCTATCACTGTCTTCCCATTTTAGTCACACCTGCCTAGTTTTTTGTTTCAGGATTTCTGATTCTGTTTGCCACAACTCTGTTTGACGGCGGTCTGGTTGGCTCGCTGATGAACATTCAGACGAAGTTGCCCTTTCAGAGTATGGAGGAATTGGCCCACCAGGTTCAGGCAGGGAACTACAGAGTCCTTCAGGAAACTTCTGGGATCGGAAACGTGTTTTTCTGGGAACTGTTGAAAACCGCGGACAGCGGGCCCTACAAAGTCCTCAACGAATCGTTGCTCCATCATCCGGTGGTTCAAGTCCCGAATCAGGAGAGGGCCTTGGAACTGTTAAGTCAAGATCCGACGTTGGTCTTTCCTGGGCAGGATCTCATCGGAAGTGAGTCGCGTTTGAGACTTCCTTTAGCGTAAACAACAGAAAAATAACGCATTCGTAATTAGATTAGGATGTATCAGCTTAGTGATAGAGCTTGTTGTTCCAGGCTCGCTCTTAGCGATTCATGTCTAAACAATAAATGGTGATGACCACTGATTCTAACACTTCTCGAAACAATTAAAGCAAATGAGCATTTCTCCGACTGGTGAAAACTGCTGAAACCTAGATTTGACTCAATGAGGTATTTGTTAGCTAGAATTGCCGTCGTTACGGCGTCATAGCAATCCAGGAATGCTTATCGAACTAAACTATTTCGGCATTGATCCGACGGAAACAACACGTGGCATGTATCGCTTTGTTACTTCATACACTACTTATAAACTTACACAGCGTCCAATCATAGGATAACGCGAGGTGGAGAATTGAAGGTGGGTATCCCCAGACCGCGAAAAAACGGGTTTACCTCCTTGGCGAGAATCCTCTCAATATTTTGGAATTTTTCAGGGGTAGACCCACAGAATCGGACCCCGTTTCAATGTGTGAGAGTCCAGGATTAATCTATCATAGACTCTCAATTTTAGGTATATATCTCCTCAAAGGTCACTGTGACCTGACCTTTGTTCCGGATCAGAAGTCAACGATCAACCTCGATACAGCCTTCATTTTTCGAAAGAATAGTCCGTATTTGAAATCAGTCGCTTCGGCAGTCGGACCGGCTGGACCTCTGGTTGCCTACTATGAAAATAGATATGTACGTATGGCTACAATTGTTTTGGAGGCATTTTTCCGTTGCTAGTTACTCACTTCTCTTGAAAGCAGACAAGTTGAATGAGATGACCGATTTCAGTATACTTAACCGCAACTCCTGAAAATCAGATGATCAGAGAGTCTTCTCATTAAACAGAAGACTGCAGGCTGTAGCTACCGGCATTAGATTTGCTGTCGGGGTCTTGGTGTGCAACTTTTCTTCTTGAATATAAAAAAGAAACAAGGGCAAAACATTTAACATAAATTAACTGCATTATAACTCACTGTACAGGAGGTCCTAATGTACATTGTGTCCTCAGTATATTGACATTTAAATGTATAAGGTGTGAACTATTGCTATTGTAGATCGAATATGAGCAACGAAAGTCACGTGAACAGTGTCCACTGGAACGAAGACAAGAAGGAGATCCCCTGATGGTGCAACATTTCTACGGGATCTTCGTTATTTGCGCTCTTCTGCTGGGGGCAGCACTCTTTTGCTTCTTCAGCGAAATGGGACTTCGCACATTCGATCGATTTGTGTTTCAAAGATGGAAGCAGAAGCGTCGTGCTGTCCTGTTGCGGAAGGTCAGTGCTGTTGCGGCATTGACTCGCGCTGGAGCGATTTCAAGGAATCGACGAAGTAATGAACTCAGTAGCAGTACCCAATACTCCAATGGGAAACCGTTTACTCGTACAGTTGCTTGGACGTAGCAAAACCCTGTTTGAACGATCTCTTTGTGCAACAGTCATGGCAATATTACCAGTTTATATAAGTAAATCAATAATATGTGTTTAATCTGACGGTTACTATAACCAAGAGTACATAATATATAAGAGTGTGACAGCAGGCAGGTTCTCTGTTATCAGCTCCAGGTACATGCTCTGCACGCTAACGGCTGACCCCCCCACAAACATGATCACTTCAAACAAATTTGGCCCCTACGCTTGCATGCTGAAGCTCGAAAACAGAACTACTCAGTTGGTTCAACGTGCGTCTGTTGCGAGCTTTAACACGCAAAGATAGCGTTCTAATTTCTTTGAAGTGAGCATACACATTTGTGGGGGAGGGGTTAGCCGTTAGCGAACATAGCATGTACCTGCAGCTGATAACAGAGAGCCTGCCAGCTGTCACACTCTTATCAATTACCTACTCTTGCTATTTCCAAGAGTACATAATAACGAAGAGTGTGGCATCTGGTAGGTTAGGTTCTCTGTCATTAGCTGCAGGTGCATGCTCTGCACGCTAACGGCTGACCACCCCTACAATGTGACTGGTGTCGAATATTGAAATTCTGAATAAATAATTTGATTTCTCAGTAAAGATTAAAGGTTCGATTTAGAGTGTGTAACATGTCTGATTCAATCCCTACTTAATCGCTAACCTAATTAAAATAAACGACACAGCCCTAATTCTGCACGGATTTACTTTCAGCTAAAGAAATAACAAAATCTAAACGATGTCAAACGCAAAATAACATTTTCACAAAATTGGGACGAATTTCCACAAAGCAACTTGATATAAAAGATGTGAGCAAGCACCAATTAATTTTACAAAGAGACAAAAGAAACCAGAACTTACAACAAACCTTACAATAGTGGAAGGGGGTGACCCCCAAGGTAAGCCAAAGTTGACGCCCCCGAACGACAAAACAAGTATGGCGGCCAAAAGCCAACCAGTCGCTAAGATTTGAAAAACTAGAATGACTAAAGTTGTAATCAAAATGGAGGCGAAAATGAATTATATGTACGGCGTTGGACCGTACACAGCAGTCAAATTTAGATTGATTTTACATAAAGTTAGCACTCACTTTTGAATAGTTTAGGGTGAAATCAAGGAAATATTCTACACTGGCACCCCACAAATGTGCAAACAGTACGCTCACTCGCTGTATCTTTACGTGCTCAAGCTCGAAAACACATCAACTGCGTGAGTCTACTTTGTGTCTGCTTCGTGCTTTAGAACGCAAAGATAGCGTTCTAATTTCTTTGAAGTGAGCATACACATTTGTGGGGGAGGGGTTAGCCGTTAGCGAACATAGCATGTACCTGCAGCTGATAACAGAGAGCCTGCCAGCTGTCACACTCTTATCAATTACCTACTCTTGCTATTTCCAAGAGTACATAATAACGAAGAGTGTGGCATCTGGTAGGTTAGGTTCTCTGTAATTAGCTGCAGGTGCATGCTCTGCACGCTAACGGCTGACCACCCCTACAATGTGACTGGTGTCGAATATTGAAATTCTGAATAAATAATTTGATTTCTCAGTAAAGATTAAAGGTTCGATTTAGAGTGTGTAACATGTCTGATTCAATCCCTACTTAATCGCTAACCTAATTAAAATAAACGACACAGCCTTAATTCTGCACGGATTTACTTTCAGCTAAAGAAATAACAAAATCTAAACGATATCAAACGCAAAATAACATTTTCACAAAATTGGGACGAATTTCCACAAAGCAACTTGATATAAAAGATGTGAGCAAGCACCAATTAATTTTACAAAGAGACAAAAGAAACCAGAACTTACAACAAACCTTACAATAGTGGAAGGGGGTGACCCCCAAGGTAAGCCAAAGTTGACGCCCCCGAACGACAAAACAAGTATGGCGGCCAAAAGCCAACCAGTCGCTAAGATTTGAAAAACCAGAATGACAAAAGTTGTAATCAAAATGGAGGCGAAAATGAATTAGCTATGTACGGCGTTGGACCGTACACAGCAGTCAAATTTAGATTGATTTTACATAAAGTTAGCACTCACTTTTGAATAGTTTAGGGTGAAATCAAGGAAATATTCTACACTGGCACCCCACAAATGTGCAAACAGTACGCTCACTCGCTGTATCTTTACGTGCTCAAGCTCGAAAACACATCAACTGCGTGAGTCTACTTTGTGTCTGCTTCGTGCTTTAGAACGCAAAGATAGCGTTCTAATTTCTTTGAAGTGAGCATACACATTTGTGGGGGAGGGGTCAGCCGTTAGCGAACATAGCATGTACCTGCAGCTGATAACAGAGAGCCTGCCAGCTGCCACACTGTTATATATTATGTATATACACTTGCTATTACCATTACCAGCTACATCCTCTGCACGCTATCGGCTTTCCCCCTAAATCAGACCCCTCTCATCAGAGCAAATTCGAGCGCTATGCTTGCACGCTAAAGCTCGAAAACTCAACTAAAATAGTCAGTTGGTTCAACGAGCGTTCTGTTACTTGCAAACATAGCGAGCTAATTTCTTTGACAATTTATGGGGGGGCAGGCCGATAGCGTGCAGAGGATGTAGCGAGCTGATAATACATATGACGGTTGTCATACTCTTATGTATTATGTACTCTTGGTAATAGTAACCGTCAGTTCAAAACAGACACAAAATTCGGGCACTCAATGCTTGTGTCTTCGAGCTCTAACACACAAGCATACAGCGAGTAAACGTACTCCCGTTTCAACTGGGCACCATGTGCTTTATATTCTACTAATTTTTATTTTATCAATCATGTTTACTTCAACTATTCAAGGAATTGTTGTTAGCTTTTATATAATCTGCCTTTTTGATTTAGTTTAGTAAAGGGGATTTTTCAGTAGTGCCATAACCGAAATTTCTCTCTTTTTCTTTGGGGGTCCTCTTGGGTCTAGAATGTAAAATTTTTTGTGTTCTTCAGTAAGTCGGCATGTTCATATCTTTCGTGATTCTCAACATGTGTCGTAGTAGTCCTATTTGTCGTATCAGCCAAAAAGTAGTCGGTGGCGATCATCGTCCCATATTTGCTGAAAATGGTTGTGTGTGTGTTTTCGCTATGGATTTACTTTAACCCTTTTTCTTTTAATGTGAAACTGTTAGCTTTTGCTTTATTGTAACCTTTGCTTTACGTGCGTCCTTCTTTTATTCCTAGTTGTTTTCTCTGGACCCGTGCGAAGAGAGGGTATTTTGTGGAGAATTACTGGTTATGACCTAAACTTGAGAAGGCAAACACTTAGGGCCTTTTCGCGAATGGGTAGAGTAGAGTAGAGTAGAGTAGAGTTAAAATTAACTCTTTTAACCCTTTTCATGAATGCGCAGGGTTAAATTTAACTCTGCCTATTTTTAACTCTTTTAACTCTGCAGGGTTAAAAATCAAAGAGTTAAAAGAGTTAATTATTCCAAACGTTAGTAAGTTTTGTAAAAGTTCTTAAATGTTGAACAGTTGGACATTGCGAAAAGAAGAATTAATTATTTTAACTCTTTTCGCGTAGGCAGAGAGTTAATTTGAACTCTGCCAGTTTAAACTCTTTTAACTCCTTCATTTTTAACCCTGCAGAGTTAAAAACAAGCAGTTAAATTTAACCCTGCGCATTCATGAAAAGGGTTAAAAAAGTTAATTTTAACTCTACTCTACTCTACTCTCTACTCTACCCATTTTGGCAAAGGCCCTAGGTTTGTGTACTCATTATCTTTTGACAGACGCACAACGACTGGAGCTAGATATTTAAATTGAAATCGTAATAAGTGAACCTGAATAGTGATGCTTATAGCAAACCAAGAGAAGCCTGCCCACCATTGTTTAAGCAATTAGTTTACTGCTGATTATATGGTGGGACTGGTTGGCGTTGTGCGTTAAAAGGAAGAAAGGACAGACAAAAATGGGTGTATGCAAGCAGAATAGTGATAATTCACTTTTAACAGTGAATACTTAAGAAAAGAGAGTTTAGACATGGCTAAGGGAGGAGTATTATTTTATCGCCTACATATGGTGTTTTTGGATGCTACGTAAGAAAACTGGAGTTTCTATAGGTAACAAAGATGAAAGCATCCATTACGATGTGCTACAGACACAGTCATACATGTTAGGTGCGTTCATTCGCTGACCACTCTGCCATACTGATACTAGTATTCTGCGTGCGTCGTCAGTGGCGTGCCGACATACTAGTTGCAGCTTTAGGTTTTTAGAATCCCCGTATTAAAATTTAATTGAAATGCGTTTCAGCCATGTGGTCCCATTCACACGTGTTATTTAGTAAATGCATGCAAACACAAAAAGTGATCCCATGTATTAGATGGGCCGAAGTCCAAATTAGACTCTAGCATAAGTATGTCTATAGTTTCGGTTTTCAATTCTGAGATTTGACTGTAGAGAGCGATCCCATTTATTAGACGGACAGAAGCCATATTAGACTGTAGGGTGTTAACCCTGGTATTAGACGTGGACGAAGCCCATATTAGACTGTAGCATTCGTATAGGTATATTTTCGATTTTTTATTCCGAGATTAGACTATAGGGAGTGATCCCATGTATTAGACGGGCCTAAGCCATATTGACTGTGGGGTGCTAGACTTTGTTATTAGACGTGGTTGGGCAAAGCCCTCATTACACTATAGGAATTAGGATATATATATATATATATGTACATATATATAGTTATTGATTTTTGATAATATCGAGCAGTCATTTGAAATCATATCAATAAGTTTATTAATTATTTTTTTATGTTTGAAACACAAGATTTAATGAATTTATTTGAGTATCCTCTTTCTTTCAAGCTAAGTACTAGGTCGCTAGTATGCTTCTTGAAAAAGGTTATGTTGCTACATATGTCGACTATCCTAGTTATTTCACTTTTTATTATTAGTAAATATAGATTTAGAGATATTTGTATGCGGGACTGGGAACTTAACTGTTTTAAATTTTAAGTGTAATCGCTTGTCATAAAGGTGAGTTTCAAAGGTACCGCTACCTTTAACTACTTATATAGTTAGGTCAAGAACGTTTGCAGCATATTCATTCGTATTTACTCCATTAAGTTCTAATTCCTTGGGGTACATTTTGTGTTTTTGTGCATCGAGTTGGTTGTCGTCGTTAATTGTAGTTATGCCATCAATGTATCTGAAAATGTACATCAAAAACTTGTTAATAGCAGGTTTCTCGTTGTTGACTATGTAATTAAACTCTAGTTGGTGTATCGTAACATTTGCAACAGTAGTTGCTGCGTTTGTTTCCATTGAATTCTTATTAATTGTTCAAAATATTTTATTGCAAAGGGTGAAGTAAGTATTATCAATGAGAAGCTTTGCCAAATCAATTACAGCAAATTGGTTACAGGTTGTTTATTTAGGGTCTCCATTTCCCCAATATACTTTGTTATATCTTGAATGAATTTTATTAAATAAAATTTATTATAAAATAAAATGTTATAAAATTTATTAAATAAAATTGTTCACAAATAATAGCAAAATTTCGAAACCCTTTGTCCACTAAAGTCAATACATATTCATTACTGTACTGTTTCATTTGTTCTTTAAATATACGTGTATTTAGTTTAAACTTAGTATTGACCGTTAGTTTTTCAAGATTTTTTGCGAAATTATTATTAACTTCTGGTGCCCATTCCCTAAGTTTTGGTGTGTCCAGTTTATATTTACGTTTTATTTTATTTACATATTTAAGAAGTGATATTCCGAAGGAATCATTTATTTCTTTTTTATTGAATTTATTTAATCTATACTTTGGTCCATAAATTAAAATGGGTCGAACGGGTTCATTATCAATTACGTTGAAATCACTAGTAATGATATGTTCGTGAAAATTATCTTTATATTCCGAACAACGGCAATTGCATGGGAATGCATGTGAATCGATTTTATGAAGTTGTCGCAATTTAGGTTCTGAATGGTTTCCCTATAATTAAGAACATCCTGTGCTATTGTTTCATTATATTTAGAAAATATATGTGATTTCGCAATTGTATTAACATGTTCATCACATGATCATTACCATTTATTAGCACTAGACTCAAAAATAGCCTTGAAATTAATGTTGTCCATAGCTTTACTGCTAAAATTATTTGTTAGATTATCTTTCTTAGGTTTTGTGTTTTTGTTTATGTTTAAGTTCTATTCTATATTGTGCTAAATCATGAATTAGATCATAATATATGATTTTTGTTAGCTTCATTGTGGATGGCAATTTTAACAATATTTTTATTCTCTAATGTAGTCATAAGCATAAATATAGCTTCAGAAGCCGTGGAGGGAGTTTGTTAAATATTAACAAAAGTGCAGGTTCTGTAGAAAGTGCACGTTCTGTAGCTACAGCATATCAAATTTAATGCTCTTAGCTGAGCACAGACCTAACTGAAAGGACTTCAAAATGGCAGTTGTCCCGCAGAATTATCATAGCTAACATTTAAATGAAGATATTCTATACCGAAGTGGGGTTTCGAGGAAAAGCTTTGAGTCATTTGGAGCAAGATTATAGCATAAGTTGCAATCAGCGACAGCTCCTGAAACGTAGACAGTCATTCTTTCTAAATGATCGCAGTTAATTTAATGCAAATTTATTTATTAATGCAAATAATATAGCTCCGCTAATTATGTTGCGACTGATAATTTTGATCAGCTGCTTTTAAACTATTCTTCCACATCATAGCAATAATCAAGCACAAGAATAGCATAAATTGGATGAACAGGATAAGCTTTTCATAAAAATTAGTTGAAAGTAAATTCAGAACTTACTGCAAGAACAGAACTCCTTGAAATTGGAAATATTTTCGCTACAGTTAATAGACTGTAATTTTTCTGCATCAATTGAAGTAGAGATTCGGCTTCATGTCTAATTATGGCACATTCATCAGATGCGCATATACCGGATTGGTTTAGATTACAAGTTATGGCATCAGCAAGACGCTTGGAAAGGCCTTGCAGCTGTTCATTAAGCAGTAGAGGAGGAAGGTTTATGAAAACAAAAGACATAAAGCCAAATGTACAGATCAGCAGAACATCAACTGGATTTTCAAAGAGACCAATTTTGCCGACAACCAGTGCTTGCGCTTGAAAAATGATGATAGCAACAGTATCACCTGTGGCGATTAAGTAGTACCAGCACCACTGCGAGTTTATGCTTTGCACAACATCTTCGATCTGATGATACTCATGTCTCCAACGTTTAACCATTTTCAAATTAGTATTTTGTGCATTGATTATATTTTCTTCAAATCGTGAAATTATAACTTTTGTAATATAGAGAAATACAGACTGATATCGGCTGGCTACGCAGCATCTTCCAGCAATGTAGAAAAATGAAAAGGCATTTAGTACTTTCCCCAGGTTGTTTTTGCCCCAAAAGTCCATTTCTATGACGACGAGGCTAACGTACTGTGAGGAACTCAATTTGACAAAGTAAAGGATTTCCAAAACTGATGTGTAAAATAGAATCGATAAAATGCATCCAATATTGTTTCTAAAAACTACACTTGGCCTTGTTTCTGCTGCATCCACGTAATTCCAATTCTCGTAGCGAAGTAGAAAGTCGGATTGTCTCAGGTTGCTCTCGTAATTATGTGATTGGATCAGATTCAGAACCACATGAACCAATAGGACTGATATCAACATCCGGAAACTAAACGGATACGTTAAATCTTGTTCTGTCGAGACAAATAATGAAATGAGGAATCGGACAGCGGTAGCTGAAATGCAAAATGGCACGATATCTAGTAATTTAATCAACTGCCACCTCAGCAAACTTTGACAGTACTGTGGATGCAATTATTTGGTAATACTGTGTGATTTAAATAGTAGCAAGACTTAAGACAAGTTCAGCCATATTGAAACGCTGGCAAATAATGCATTTACAAGGATCATAGGTTCCGCAAAACGAAAAATTATCATAATACCCGTCTGCCAACCAGTATGGTACTACAAGGTGTAATTCTTCGAAAAAGAGAGTTTACCTTACGTATCCAATAAACCAATGCTTTGGGAAAAACCATTAAATATCATTTTTGTTATAAATTGTTGTTTTGCATACGCGCTTGCTGCAGGCAAATTTTGGGATCCACACTTTATGTAATGTCAGGTTTTTGCCGCAAGAACAGCAAAATTTTATTAAAGAATCTTCTGCGGTGAGCAAAGTAGATTTTTGATGGCCAGGAAAAACGTAGATGTATAGCTTTTCCTGCAACTTCTAACTACGTCGTTGTCCATTATTTTAATGGTTTTATAAAAAATGGATATATACGCCAAACTAAACGATTATCTGTTTCACCAATGAAATCCAATATCACTTCAGCAAACCTTGGCAACAACTAATTTATCAAAGGCGACCAATCTAAGAAATATATTACCTTTTTTCGGCTGCACTTCAGCGCAGCAGGTGATTGCTTATGTTTGCTCAGCTAGGGCCCTCACAATAATAATAACAACAACAACAATAATAATAATAATAATAATAATAATAATAATAATTATAACTATAATAATTTATATTACAAGATTTATCATAACTGAAAAATCACGCTAACAATAATAGATCGTTAGCTCCAAAACCAGAAACCGTGGCTTTCGGGATATAGATAGTAAGTGAGAAGATTCTTCTGGTTCATTGGAAAATCCTTTTTATTCCCAAGCACTAATGGCGTTATCGCCAGTAGAAAAAAGTCCGAGGTCTAGAAAATATGTTTAATGTTTTGATGATAGATCGGCTCTGTTACTTGAAAATTTGAAATTCTTTTGTTTTCTTTCAGATACAAGCAAATATTCGAATTTTCAGAACTTTGTGGAACAAATCTTAGTTCTTCCAAGATTCAATAGCTTCATAAAAGCTTACAACAAATAGGTAAATAGATACTGCAAAGTAAAGTTTATTAAGAATAACTATTACTCGATCGCACCAAGCAAAAGAATGTGAAAGTCAAAATCCCAAATGTTGCATGTGGCGAATTGTTCGAGCATGATTATTATATTTCAAAGTTTTAGTTAAATATCGTAAGTCATCACATGCAGAATCCGATGAAACTATAGAGATAATTTGTCCACAGTACTTGTAATTATTATTATTATTATTAATAATGATAAATATAATAATAATAATAATAATAACACTAATAATAATAATAATAATAATAATAATATTATTATTATTACTATTATTATAATAATGCAACTAACAATAATATAATAACTTCACCTGTTATGAAGGCGAACACTAGAACACTATACAGAAGCAGCAGTATATGGCCCAGCCTAGAACTTGCTGTTGTGGATGCTCCGTAGAAACGTGCCAATATAAAGAAAGGTTTGCACCATTTCCAGTGGAGCGATTTGACATTTTCTGTATGTGCAAAACATAAATCAACCATTGTTGTGGTACGATGCCAGAAGGAAATATTAAATTCACCTTTCTAAAAATAAACGTCGCATCTTTACCTTTTCAGTTTGCGCGGAATGATCATTGACTTGCATAATTGCAGCAGTTTAACAATCACAAACACACACACGCACACACACCCATTATATATATATGTCACTGTAAAATTGTATAAAACGGAATTATGAACGGAATTAGGTATAATTCCGTCTTGTTTCAGGAATTATAATTCCTGAAAGGTTCCGGAATTTTGAATAACTGTTGTTATGATCTCCAAATTATACACTTTTCCGTCTAATTCTAGGAATTCTGCATAAATTCCTGAGTACTTTCAGGAATTATTTCTGAACCTTTTTAGGAATATTGTATAATTCCTGAAGTTTTTCCGTAATCTGTCTAAAAAATGAGTTATGAAATGAGTTATGAAATGAGTTCCAAAATGAGTTATTAAGTTTTACTATTCTGCCTGTTTGTTTTTCTTCCTCTACTCGGTACTTTAGTAAGCTTTCGTAAAAAATATTTTGTCATCACCTCACTAATCAATCAAAATTATTTTGTGAGAACTATGCCTTGACTATATTCGTTTAATTGCACTGGTATGGAATCGTCCGAAAAAGATTTTATAAGAACCTAACCGACTCTTATAACGAAATGGAAGGAAAGCCATATTTTGAAGCAGAATACCGGAATATCTATACTCGAATCACATATGCAAAAGCAAAGAAGGGCATGAAAACACCTGAAGAGTACTACCTTCTGAAAACGCTGTCGACTTACGAGTTGAGATTCGAAGCGGTTGGTTAAAAAACTGAAATCTCCTCAAGATAGAATCAAGTAACCGTCTCGATGGAGTCAGCAAAATGTTACGTATGTACATTTGTCAATTACAATTTTTTATTTATTTCACACTTCACAATTTAAAATTTTACCTTTATAATTTTTAATGATACATATTTTTAATTTTTAATAATTTGTATTATTTTAAATTTAGAAACTTTGGAAACATTTTCGCTTTCTAGTTACAAATGTTACTGGGAAGAACTATACGGTAGCGTAAAAGCAATTCACAAAACTACAGGACATGGGGCCCGTGACAAAATGATCAGAGTCTGAACATATGCAGTGTATGTGGGCGTGAGGTAGGAAACGTGGAGGATGCATAATTTGTGGTTGCAACTTACATATTCCTTGTGGATACGGTGTTGGCGAGGAATGAATCGGACAGCAAGTGATATGTCCGATCTGCTACAATAAGAAATCAGTAGAAGCACATAGGGTTGTGCTCGGGCCATGAATCGAGCTTAGGGCTCGGTTCGGGCTCGGGCTTCGAGAGAGAGAGAGAGAGAGAGAGAGAGAGAGAGAGAGAGAGAGAGAGAGAGAGAGAGAGAGAGAGAGAGGGGGGGAGAGAGAGCGCGCCCGAGAAATAGTTTTTATTTCAGGGCAGCTCGGGCCGCTAGGGTTGCTCGGGCCATTCGGGCCATTCCGTCAGCTCACAGTATCAGGGTTGATTCTGGAGCAGAAATATTTTTGGCACCACTTAGGAGGCATCAAAGCTATTACGAGTTAGAACTTCGTCTTAGTCATGCCTTTTGTGCGACTACAGGTATTAGGCAGCTATACGTCGCATTTGATTGTTGCTTATTGCTATTACTTGTTAATACAAAGGTATGTAAACTACAAATTTTTGTAAAAAAACATCGCGTTCTTTAAAATTTTAAAAATAAAATAAACATTTAAAATATTATTCAAATATTCAGAGTCAAATATAAAGCTTACATTTTCGAAATATATACCTATCTTTAAAATATTTATATTTCTGAACATGTAAATATTTGTACATACTTAAAATAGCTTCTTTTATTTTTCATATATTTTTTAACTTATTTTAATAGTTAACCAATAAGGTGAGTACTTTTTCCAGGTTCTGAAGCAACTCGGGCTGCTCGGGCCGTTCGGGCCGTGGCTCGGTTAGGGCCGCTCGGGCCTTGACTGAACGAGCCCGAACCGAGCCCGAGAAATTTCTTAGTTGCACAACCCCAGGAGCAAGAGTGCATAATTGCACTATATGTTAGAAGAATAGTAAGCCA
>JASAND010011399.1:0-13564 GCA_030248195.1 Trissonchulus latispiculum
AACTTTTTTAAATCCGGGTTTTTCGTGAATTCCCGGATTTTCAGTTTTTCGGCTGTAACTTTCGGTAAGCGCATTTCCGGAAAATGTCGCAAGAAGGAAAGTTGTTCAGCTCGACGAAGCTCTTTCATTTGAAAAGTACCATATCGACCACTTTTTTCGGAAAAGTTTTTCAATCCGGAATCTTCCGGGTCAATATCTCGAAATCGTAAATTTTCCGGAAATTTCGATTTCAGTTCGAAATCCAGCGCTATCCAGTTACCCACTGCCCTTTAACTTTTCTGGCAAAATGGGGACAAAAATTTTTACGTTCCCTTGGTCCCCGCCCCCACCATTTTAAAAAATTCCGGGAGCCGCCATTCCCGGAATCCGGGAAATACCGGACTGTCCGCGCTTCAGTCAACATGCCACCCCACCCCAAACCTCACTGAAAATTTCAGCCCAATCAGTCCACCCAAATCAAAGTGGAGGGGGGACAGGGGTGGTCACGAGAATAATAATAATAATAATAACTAGCGCTACTGCAAGAACGTGTTGCCCGATAGGTTTTTCTGTTTATTTTTCTGCCCATATATATATATATAACTAAACACCACTGTCTAATGTTAAAATTACTTTATGGTTAGATGTTTTTTATCATTAGCAACGGCTGAAAATGCGATTTTTGGCATAAAAAATGAAAAATTTTTTTGGGGGAGGGTTGGGGGGGGTCCTGGGGGGGGGGTTGGGGGGGGGTCGCCAGAGGGGGCCCCCCCCCAGAAAATGTTGGGGGGGGGAGCCGCCCCCCCCCCCACTCTCCGTTACACCTATGGGCATAGGTGTAAGGTGGGGGGGGGGTTGGGGGGGTAGCCCCCCAAGCATTTTTTCACCCCCTCCCCCCCGGAAAATTTTTGGGGGGGGACGTCCCCCCAACGGTGGGGGGGGTAGTCGCGCCGAGGGCGCGAAAAACTTTTTCTTCGCTTGGATTTGGATCGGTTTGAGTATATATACCGTTATGTACCGTGGGCAAATACCTATCCAATCGTATATTCAAACTTCTCTTATACCTCACTCAGCTTTGGCAGTAACAGGATTTGTCCATGTTTTTTTTACCCGCAAATCGGGGAAAAAACATGGTGCGGGGAAAAAACATAGCACGGATTTCTACCAACCAACCATTTAGAGTGGTTTAAAAGCATTGTTTCAGCTGTTTTTAGCGTGCAAAACTACCTAGGCACCCTTCTAACCTCACAGCAAGCTTAAAACCCGATATTTTGGTCAAAATGCTAAATCCGCCGTACCTAACCTGTTTGGGTTTGAAACCTGCTGGGAACTGGCCATAATATGCAGAATATCACTAGAAACAAGTTAGTTGTGTTAGAAATTGCAATATTCCATCATTTTTTAAGTTTTTTTTCAAAATTTTCATTTTTACCATAGAAACTTATGAAACCTGGCAATTGGCATGTTGATGCTGCAAATGGGGGGCTTGGAACCACCTCCGTGGGAAATCCGATGGACATGGGCCCCATCAAATGGAGATCCCCACAGGTGTCCCCTGGCATCCGTCTGGCCAACGGCGCTAATGGGTTCCAACTCCCGGGGGCATGACTCATATTCTCAATCCTTAAATTATGCTGCCGAGTTAAATCTATCCTGGTCTTTCCGGATGATCTGGCCTAGACGTGTGCTGGATTGAGGATTGTCAGTTGTGCCGAATCAGCCATTCCTTAAATTATGCTGCCGAGCGGTTGGTCCCGGCACTTCTATATCCTGGTCTTTCCGGATGTCCTGGACGCAACCTGCGAAGACGTGTGCTGGGTTGGCAATTCTCCACATTGCTGAAGACCATGCACGATGGACCCGGAATAGGAAGAAGAAGACGAAGATGCTGCAAATCAAATTTTCGAGCTAGAAGCTTCAAAAATGCTCAAAGTTGGCATATTTTGAGGTTTTTATGGTTTTAAAGCATTCTCTTTCCTATAGAAGCATTAGTTACGCCTTCCTGAAGCATACGCAAAAATTTTAAAATTTGGTCACCATGTTTTTTCCCCGCTCTAGTGGACCCAATGTGGGGGAAAAACATGGCCAAATTTTTTTACTGGGTGTACGCAGGGGAAAACCACTAATGCCGTTAGTGATGTGCGCTGAACAAATTGCCCGCTCCGGAGCTCCGGCCGGAGCGGGCTGTCGGAGCACCGGAGCTCCGGAGCTCCGCGGAGCTCCGACTTTGTGAAGATTAAAACTGTAAAAATTTTGTTTTAAGCTAAGCAAATTATTTTTGCAATGAAAAGCACGTCTACTATATATATAGTGCTTCGCATTTTTATGTTCAGAATCTGATTCTTTTGCTATACACATTTGTTCTATTTGCTAGCCTGTATTTTTGATCTGAAATGAGTTCAGACTTGGACAACTTTTCAGAGAACTCGTGGCTGTTTCATTATGCATTATGTTGCGTTTACATAAAAGTCAATGTTAGTTTACTGCCGTTTAGTTCGAATGTCTTACTTTTTCAAGATTTGCTAAGTTTAAATTTCATAGATTAGGATTCCATAAAATTAGTTACGAGAATTTCGTTAAAAATTAAATTTTTGAATCCATGATGAATCAGTGCAAGTTTAACAAACGTGGACCAGATTTGCTTTTATAAACTGTTTAACTTTTAAAAAGTATGTAATCATAAAATAAATTTGAATAAGGAGAAATTATATATATGTCTGAAAAATATTAGAAAAGATGTGTGAGATGAAAGCAAAGTATATAAACATTTGTAGACATTGAAAGATTACGTAAGAAGAAAGATTTCATCGAAAAAGGGAATAATTGATGGATTAATACATTAATTAATGGCAATTATATAATTAAAAACGTTGTATTGAAACAATTATTAGGGGTCGTAGCTTAGAATTGCATTTTAATTTTCACTTTTGTCATCTGGACAAGTTGGAAAAATCATACAAAAACGAATCATACAGCGGTCTTCTTGAGAAAGCAGAAAAATATTAAAAATAAAAAGAGCACTAATTCATCGTTCTTACGCACTGTTCGTGAGACTACAGCAAGAAATCATGAAAACTCTTCAAAAATTTCATTAGTACCCAAGTTATGAGAAACAGACAGACATCAAAGCTTGGAAATGGCTGCTCCGGGTACCCGGAGCTCCGGAGCAGAAGCCCGCTCCGGAGCACCGAAAATCGGAGCTCCGCTCCGGAGCGAAGCTCCGGCGCACATCAATTGCCGTGTGATAGAGCAAGTCAAAATATGCCCGCATGCCAATTTATAGTAGCCAAAGTTTGATAGTTGGTTAGATATATATAGACTTGCAAACTTTCGAAAATCCTTAGCATTTTGGCCAATTTTGGGAGGTCAACTTTGGTCAAGTACTGTACTTACAGAATCAAACTTAGAAACCAATCTGGTACTGTAGGGTATACTTCTAGACTTGCTCTTTCTAATGGGCTATGCTAGGCAGCTGCAACTGCTATGGTTGGGGAGTAGGCGACCATGTTTTTTCTCTTCTTTTCCGTCATGTTTTCCCCCCTCTGACTATACTTGTTATTGCAAGAAATACACGTTGTTAATAGTTTTATGGACTTTTTGACTGAATATTAGCCTTCTTTTGAACTTAGAAACACCTGGACAATCAAGTTTTAGAGTTTAAAACCACTGTCTAATGTAAAAATTACTTCATGATTCGATGTTTATTAGTATTGCAAACGGCTGCAAATGCGATTTTTGACATATATAAAAATTGAAAAATTTTTTTGGGGGAGGGTTGGGGGGTCTCCAGATGGGGCCCCCCCAGCAAATGTTGGGGGGGGAGCCCCCCCACCCCAAATCTCCGTTACACCTATGGTTGGGGGGTATCCCCCCAAAATTTTCGACCAACTTTACCCCCCCCAGATTTTTTGACTACCCTCCCCCACTTTTGGTTACCCCCCACCCGAACCCCCCCCCAGCAGTTTTTGGGGCCAAAAAGTTAGCTAAATTTTGTTAAAAAATGGCCATTTTTTGAAAATTTTTTTCTCAAATTGTGGCTTAAAATCGGTTTTAAACTGTGTAAAAACGCCTAAAACGATAAAAACAAGCCTTGTTTTGACAAAAAAAAACGTTAAAATACAGAAAATTTTGCGTTTTTAGGCCATTTTGAATTTTCTGAGGTCCGAATATTGGGGGGGGGGGGTTCGGGGGGGTACTCCCAATCACATTTCGGGGGTCGACCACCAAATTTTCGAAGTTTGCCCCCCCAACCAAAATTTCCGGGGAAACTATGGTTCGGGGGGGGGGTACTCCCCATCACATTTCGGGGGGCGACTACCAAATTTCCTAAGTTTTCTAAGTTTACCCCCCCCCCCGGCAACCAAAATTTCCGGTGAAACTAAGCCCCCCCAGGATTCGGGCCTTCCCCCCGCCCATAGTTTCACCGGAAATTTTGGTTGGGGGAGGGTAAACTTAGAAAATTTAGCGGTCGACTCCCGAAATGTGATGGACTGATGGGGAGTACCCCCATAGTTTCCTTTGGGGGGGGGGGTGGGGGCGGGGGGTATCTCCCCCCCAAACTCCCCCCCCCCCCCCCCCCCCCCCGGGAGCCCTCCAGCCTTTTCATTTTCGCTGGGAGATTTTTTCGTAAAAAATTTTTGACCAAATTTACCCTCCCCCAGATTTTTTGACTTACCCTCCTCCAACTTTCGGCTACCCCCCCCCCGAACACCCCCAACGATTTTTGGACCCAAAAAGTTAGCTAAATTTGGTCGAAAAATGGTCATTTTTTGAAAAATTTTTCTAAAATTTTGACCTAAAATCGCTTTAAAACGGTGCAAAAGTACCTAAAACGTTAAGAACAAGCCTTATTTTGATGAAAAAAGGGCTAAATTACAGGAAATTTTGCATTTTTTGGCCATTTTTCGAAATTTCTGAGGTCCGAATTCTGGGGGGGGGGGGGGTTGGGGGGGGGTACCCCCATCACATTTCGGAGGTCGGCCAAGATTTACCCCCCCCCCAGACCCCCAGACCCAGGGAAACTATGAGTACCCCCCTCCAACCCCCCCCAACATTCCGACCTCAGGAAATTCAAAAAATGGCATAAAAACTCAAATTTTCTGTATTTTAAAGCTTTTTTCGTCAAAACAAGACTTGTTTTTATCATTTTAGGCGTTTTTACACGATTTTAAAGCGATTATAAGCCAAAATTTGAGGAAAATTTTTTAAAAAATGACCATTTTCGGCCAAATTTAGCTCACGTTTTGGTCCCAAAAAGTGCTGGGGGGGTTTCGCTGGCTTTTTCCTAGGCAAAAATTTCTGGGGGGGGGGGGAAGAAAAATTTTTCAAAAAATGCCTAAAAATAGCTATTTTTTGCTGCTAAGCTAAAAAATTACCTATTTTTAACTTAAATTTAAGCTTAAAATAGCTAAAAAATGGCTAAAAATCCGGCGAAGCCGGAAAAAAATTTCAAAATTTACCCTCAAAACCCTATTTTTCCGGGCATTTTGGAGTTCTGGGGGGGAGGAAGGTCCGAATCCTGGGGGGGCGATTCTGGGGGGGGGGCGACCCAAGTCTGGGGGGGGGGGGACGAAATTATGGGGGGGGGGCCCCGCCCCCCCCCCTGTAGGAAAAGCCAGTTTGGGGGGGGGGTAACCAAAAGTGGGGGGAGGGATAGTCGAAAAATCTGGGAGGGGTAAAGTTAGTCGAAAAATCGGGGAGCGGGGGTAACCTCCCAACCCCCCCCCCCTGGTGAAACTATGCCCCCGCCCCCCGCCCCAAAACTTTTTAAGGTGCCCGGAAAAATAGGGTTTTGTGGGCAAATTTTCAAAAATTTTTCCTGCTTCGCATTTTTAAGCATTTTTTAGTTATTTTAAGCTTAAATTTCGGATAAAAATAGTTACTATATTAGCTCAGCAGCATGGGCGTATCCAGGGGGGGGTTTGGGGGGTTGAAACCCCCCCTTTTGGTTTTTGCCCCCCCCCAAATTTTTGATTAAATAGTGCGAAATTAGTAAAAATTTCTAAAATTTTCGCGCCTTCGGCGCGTTCTCCATTGCACTTTTTCAAAAATTGTGCACCTTCAGCGCGTTTTCTTTACTTTTTTCAAAAATTTTGCGCCTTCGGCCCGTTTTCTTTACTTTTTTCAAAAATTTTGCGCCTTCGGCGTGTTTTTCTTTACATTTTTTCTAAACTTTTGCGTCTTCGGCGCGTTGCCTCGTCGTTACTGTGTCGTATATACACAATTCAAGGCATATATAGTCAAGCGGGAAAAAAAACCCACTCGCCAATGCGGGGAAAAAAACCCACCCCCAGTGTGGGCTTACCAGTATGAGCTATCTAGGATTTTAATAGCCTATCTTGAAGAGCATCCAAAATAACCCTGGAGGGTGTATTATGGTTGCTCCCACTGCTTCCCTGCAAATTTTTTGGGACTTTGAAATTTTTGGAAATTTTGGTCCGACCAAGTGCCGAAATTTGGCAAACTTTGCCGGGCCACCCAGAACTACTGGAAAGACTTAGACCAAAGCGGATTATATGTACCTGTAGGGCATCTGTTGCGCTTCATGATGATATATGTCACACTGCTCTGACCCCTCCGGTGCGACCTGGGGGTGACCTGGAGTTGGCGGGAAAAAAACCCACGGCGGGAAAAAAAACCCACTTTTCAAAATTAAATTTTTTTTCTAACCATTGACCGGAAAGGTCAAACCAATACATACATTTGTTTAATAGAGCCTATAGATTAAATTGGTATTGGTTTTACCTGGGTTCGTACTGTTATGGGTGGTCCAGGGGGTCTAAATCGGACACGGTGCCATTTCAAGCCAAAATTTCAATTTTGACCAAAAAATGCTTATTTTTGCCTTAAAATTGGTCTAGTTTAGCTCTAAATACAAGAAAAACACGTTTTCTACACGATAGGATGCTTAAACTGCCGAAAATAAACAATTTTAAAAAATTTCCAAAATTTGCCTATGTTTATGTGTTAAAGATACAACATTTTCAAATGACCATATGACCTCAATTTTAATACAAAAACTAATATATTTTGATGCAGTTGTACTAAAAACAACCCGCTCTTTCATTTGGAATGGTTAGAAATGCTCCTGGCAGCTTGCCAAAAATTTTTTGGGGTGGGTTTTTTTTCCCGCATATGGGTTTTTTTCCCGCATTGGGTTTTTTTTCCCGCCAGTTTGGGACAATTTTTCTCGCTAACGGCACAACCTACAGAGGTGTTCTATAGCTCATAAGAAAGCTTACGACTAGGCCTAGCTACCTGTATAATCAGCATTTCGATATGTCAAACCATTAAAAAGTTCTGGCCAAAAATCTGAAAAGTGGGTTTTTTTTCCCGCTTGACTATATATACATGACAGCCATAATGTATATAACTGTATAAGTATAACGTATATACGTACAAATGTTTAATATGAGCCAGCATCTAAATAAGTACAGGACAAGATGTATATAAAAGGCTAATATACGTAAGTCGCTACGTTTCTCTTGGGCTCATATTGACGTTCATTCAACGCCACATTTCGTGGACAAAGTTTATGCAGCTCCTAATTTTCTTTTCTTATCTGCATACTTGAGCCTCCTACAGCTTACACGGCTTACTGCGAAATTAGAGAACGGAAACTCTGTGTGCACAAAAAAATGAACAGCACTAAAATAAAATTAAAGTTATTAAAATTAATTAAATCTTGTCCTTGACATATTTAAATGTTGGCCATCATAGCTCATATTAACTTTTTCATGTGACTACAAGCATTTTTCCTACTTGTCCTCCTTTTAGTTTATGGGACCCCGTAGTTTGGGGTCTGGCTTCTTCTGGGGGGCTGCCGCCCCTCAGACCCCCCGCTTACCTCTTCGGATTCTATATTATTACACAAATGAATGGCTGAAGTGCTCTAGATTAATTCCTAGGGGGGTCTAAATTTGAAAATGTTCTCCAACTTCTGGGGGGCTCCGCCTTGATTCCGACTTGATTCATATGTGTTTCTTTTTGAGTCGCCAGTCAAATAAAATGTTTCTTGGCGCAAATCGTGAAACTAATAACCCTGCGGGTACCCCCTTCAACGCCTTCAACTAAGTTCGTTTCGTGACAACAAAAAAATTTGGCCAAGTCAAAACCCCCCCTTTTCAAAATCCTGGATACGCCCCTGCTCAGCAGCAAAAATATATAGCTATTTTTAAGCATTTTTCGAAAAAAGTTTCTCCCTCCCCCAGAAATCCTTGCCCCCCCCCCCCCCAGCATAGGTGTGTTAAGGGGGGGGGAGTGTGGGGGGGCCCACCAAAATGACAAATTTCGGCGACCCCCTCCAGATTTTCAGATTTTTGCTACCCCCCCCTGATTTTTGGCCAAAAAGGGGCCAAAAATGGCCCAGACCTGGGGGGGGGGCCGCCCCCCCAGACTTCCCCCCCCCCCAGAAATTTTTGCCTAGGAAAAAGCCAGGGGGGTTGGGGAGTACCCCATCACATTTCGGAGGTCGGCCAAGATTTAGCCCCCCCCGACCCACCCTTCCAGGGAAACTATGCACCCAACCCCACCCAAAACCGGCTGTCCTCACCCACCCCCAACGTTTTCTGCAGGTATATATATACACCTATGCCCCCCCCGGTTAAACTATTCGGGATTCGAATTTTCCGCGTGGCCTATGTCAGAGTATTTTAGGCTTATATATAAGCATTGTAGCCTTCAAATAATATATTATTCGAGAGTATGTTTCTGGTTGGTCTCACCGGAGGTATTGCTACTGGGAAGAGCACTGTTTCAGACTTTCTGCTGCAGCATAATGTCCCCGTTGTAGATGCTGATATGATAAGCAGGCAAGGTTAAGTGAGTTTGCTTTGCTTTATTATATATATAGTTGCACTGCGCACGTACACAACTGACTTTTTGCGTTTCCAAAATGTTTGGGAAGGGGGCGTTTTTCGCAAAAATGCTCAACAAGCAGCTAGTTTTGGTGCTGATACAATTTTTATCTTAAGTTTAAGCTTAAACATGCTCAAACATATATTGCTAAAAAGTCTGTGACACCATAATAGTAACTGGAAATTTACCTTTGTAAATTGTTTTCGTAAAAAGTTTATAATTAATTTTATCCTTTTTATGATTATAATCTTTCCCCCACCCCTTTAATTTTCCTCATCGGAGGGGCAAAAAGCATAGACAAATCGTGTTGCTACTGTCAAAGGGATATGAGAAGTTTAAACATACGAATGGATAGGTTTTTGAACACTTTGCTATTGAAGTATACGTATACGTACGTGTATAGTCAGAACGATCTAAATCCGAACGGAGAGAACATTAAAGGCTTGCTTTCTTATTCAAGTTCCTCCCTAACCCTTGCCCACCTGGCCACGTACGTATATACTGGACTGGAAGTTAGATTGTGATTTTCCTGTGTCCTTGCTTTTATGTGTATACATTGTGGGGGATAATGTGTGAGTACACTACAATTTCCAAGGAAGCATTGTGAGTAGTGGTAAAAATTTGAGGAAGAGTTAGAGTAACTACTTGGAAAGATATGTACAACGACTATAATCTATTCATGCCAATTCTTTGTTTGCTTGTAGTTGTTGAACCAGGCCAGCCTGCTTACAGTGCACTGCGAGATACGTTTGGACCAGAGTATTTCGACACTGATGGAAGTTTAAACCGAAAAAAACTTGGACGGTTGATATTTTGTGATAGTGAACAAAGACGGAGACTGAACAACATAACTCACCCGGAAATAAGAAAGGAGATGTTGAAACAGATTATCTACTATTTCTTTCAAGGTTTATCTTACGTTAATCTTACTTTATATCTTACTTTAATACACCATACGTCATATCAGCGTATATCATGGGGCAGCTCGGAGAGCACACTGATTTTTCACATGCCTTATGGTGGTAACCTTTACCCATTATTATCTTGTTAGCGAAAAACCACGAACCTGTTCACTATTGATCACTACAATGAGCCGAAATATTGCAGAAACGGATGTATGTGACCTCTGGCTGCATGTCGCCCGTGGTTTCTCGTCCAGGGTCAAAGTTGGGAAAGTCCCCAAAAGCAGCTATTTTCGGCTATTTGGTGGTGCGCACTGCGCATATTATAGTAAATCGCGGTCGCTGAAAACGATGACCATATAGCCGATACCGTGGTGTGTGACCATCGGGCTGGATGGCGCCCCTGGTTCCTAGCACAGGTTCAAAGTTGGGAAAAGTCCCCAAAAGATGCTATTTCGGGCCATGGGTGTCAATTTCGGACCCATGCCACACGAACGCTCTATCGAGAGGAACGATTAACTGTATTATGACCTTAAAGTACAAGCCTCGAACTTTCAGTTGCACTAGATTTTGTATCTATCTTGTGCCAGCCGGGCAGAGTGAGCCGTTGTTTCCCCCCCACTGTGCCTGTGATGTCTTTTCCTCCCTCTGACTATATATTTATTATATATATATATATACGTATATTATATAGTCAGGTGCCCAAAAACTCGGTGACAAAGTTCCCAAAAAACCAGTGCCAGATCTTCCAGATACTTCGACCGTTTCGATCTAAATTTGGCGCAAAACAAGTAGAAGACCTTAGTAATATAATACATCAGTTTGGGTTATGTATACATCGGATATGTAGCTTATCCGGTGAAGCCAGGGCGCCAGCTAGAAGACAACCACCCCAAAACCACCTTCGGACAAGTTTCGACATGGTGTTGAAAAAATTATCTCACACCCACAACAGAAAAAATCCGGTAAGTCCCTAGTTGTGGTTGGTAGGTTAGGTGCCCAAGTACTACGATACCACATATCCCAGCTCCACTGCATCCTACGCTGTGGCCTGGGCCACTCGATTTTTTGGGAACGATTTCCCCAAAAAAGCCTGTTCGGACTTTGCAAAAATAGATCACAGCAGCTACCTTAATTGTTTTTCTGGTCCTGGTGATATTAACGCTGTTTTAGAACTTTTTACCCCCAAAAACACCATAATAACTTATATATATTTGGAATCTTGAGGTGAGCCTGAACCTGGTCCGGACCCAACTTGGTCTCTTGAAGTATTGGACTTGGCTAAAAACTGGTATTTACAGCTTAACGCGTTTTCCTAGTTATAAAACGGTTCTACGCAAAATTTCAGTTGTTTTGGTAGAGTTTTGATGATAGTCCCCAACGTCCCCGCGTCATTGGCCTGGGTCCCCGGGGGTCCAAGTTGGGGATGTGGACTGTTGTTACAAGTAAGTCCTCACAAATTTTATAAGTGTACTTAAAGAAAATACACGTTAAAAGGGTGCCTAAACGTCGGCTTAGGGCGTTTGGTGCTCAATGATAAGTCATCGGAACTTACACCTGTACATACACCTTACACCAACTTACACCTTACATCTGTACACCTCCAGACTCACCATGTCATTGGTCCAAGGTAGTCTAAGTGGGCTGCCGTGCCCAGGCTAGACCCTTGGGCTCCACCAAGTATATACCATTTAGTATATAGGTCGGTTAATGGGCTATATATAGGTACTATTAGATTTGCCCTGCCTCTTCATTGCCAGTAGTAAAGAGGGTGGTTTTATTTGGGAATGCTGGCTTTTTTGGGAATCGTTCCCAAAAAAACCACCAAAATTTTTTAATTACTCAGGATTGCCAGGGAGACAGGCTAGGGGCTATAGGTGGGAATATGTGTCGGACCGAGCCCTATGCGGCTGTCCCACGTCACCCTGCAAAATTTTGGAGCAAAAAACTGTCACTTGGTTTTTTTGGGAATCTGACTATAGCTTAGATATATATACGTAGTTTGACAATACGTATGTAATGCAGTTAAATCTAACAATATATACCTACGTCATACATATATATATATATATATATATATATATATATATATATATATATATATATATATATATATATACATATCCTCCATCTACGAATCTTTTTATAATTGATTTTTTGTTTTCTTGTGTCTTTCCGCTACGCATTCACTGAAAAGCTAGATATTATTGAAAAATAAGCACTTGTTATTCATAAATGCAAAGGCTTGTGCTTTTGAGCGCGCTTACTCCAACATACTCAGTTTTGTAAATTGTTGTATTAATTCTTTAATCAAGGTCTGGCAACATGGTCTTTAATCCGCAGCTATATACAAGTTATATTCAATGTTAAACTGTTGTCTTGTCAAATGTTATATATATAAGTCATGTGCTTATTTTACGCTTCTAAATTTTTCAGGGCATCTCCTTTTGGTCTTGGACAGTCTCCTTGTTATACGAAAGTAATTTTTGAGCCAGATTTTTACATAAGGTCGCTGTTGCGTATTGGGTGAGTTATTAGTCTGGTTACTTTGTGACTCATATACGTATATAGTTTCGGACTCAATCAGTGTGGACTTCATTGTTTTGTGAACCATGTGAAAACGATAAAAATACGCTAATTTGTATTTTTAAGTATCATATCATGTGTGCAACCATAGTGGTAAATTACGTACAATTGTGAAGAAAAGAGTTTGTATTTTAAAAGTTAGTTCTGGCATAGTCGAAAAATAAAAAATAATATATAATCACCCTGTTTAATGCCCATGCTGTATGAGTGGATATCGTAATGCTGTGTATGCCCCTACCGGGTGAGGATGAAGAGAAAGTCCATGAGCATTTTTTGGTCAAATTTGCGAGGTCAAATGTCATCGGCTTGAATAAGAACAGCAAGGGTCGGTCCCATAAAAATGTGCGAGTACTGGCCAAACAAATAGACGCATGCTAGTTGCCGAGTCTAGTACCTCTTAGTGTACTATAAAACATTGTCAGTCTAGTAGCTACTAGCACTCGACTTGCTAGTCCTGCCAGCTTGGAGGCGAGTAATAATAGCAAGCTCGGATCTGGGGCCGGTTCCATAAATTTGTCGAGCACTAGACTCGACAAGTAAACTCATAAAGCTAGTTGTCGAGTTTAGCAGTGCTCAAAGTGTACCAAAAGCTTTCTTATCTTGCTAGTGGCTGCTGACTCGACATGCGAGTTCAGCTGCCACACTTGACCAATACTAGCAAAGCCTGACCTGTTCCATAGAAAATCACTAGTGAATATGCAAGTAAGGAACTAGCACGAGTCAAGTTCTCTAGCTGATTTTGATCATGAAGTGACAACCAATGTCAAATAATTTTTGTATTTTTTGTCAAGGTTGATTCAAATTCAATAGGCACGCTTTTTCAAAACTTTTCTTATGTTCAAAATTTGTGAACATTCATTATGATTTGAATTTCTTAGCTATTTTTCAAATTCATTTAGGTGTTTTTTATGAACTCGTAACTTTTCGCAGTGCTAGTACTAGCACTCGCACTTAGCACTGCGAGTTGGTCGAGTTGCGGTACTCGCTTAGATACCTTTGTCGAGTTCAGCTTAAAAGTCGGCGGGTACAATTTGACTCAACGACTAGCACTAGCATTGCGAGGTCTCGCATGCTAGTGTTATGTAGGACTTTATTAGTCTCACTTTGGGCGGAACCGCTCCCTGGGGCTGTTCCATAAAAGTTTGCGGAGGCATTCTGACTCGGCAACTAGACTCATGCTAGTTGTCGAGTCTAGCACCTCAAGTGTACCGTATAAAACCTCGTAGTCGAGTAGCTACTAG
>JASAND010011400.1:0-16404 GCA_030248195.1 Trissonchulus latispiculum
ACCCGCGCTAAAAGTAGAAAATTCTATAGTAACTGAAAATTCTGCTAAATCAGCTGCATTTAATAAATTTTTTGCCTCAGTGTTTACTCAAGATAATGGGGAAAAATTAAATTTTAACCCCAGAACGAATCAATTTCTCGAAAACTGCGACTTTAGTACTGAAAATGTTTTAAAGCATATAAGAAAACTAAAGCCAAAGTTTAGCACTGGTCCTGACAATATACCGCATTGGTTTATATGTAAATTTGCACATTTACTAACAATCCCTTTGGCAAAAATTTTTTCTTACAGTTTTGAAACTGGTGTTCTACCGGAAGATTGGAAGTACGCAAAAGTTGTACCTGTTCACAAAAAAGGCTGCAAATTTAGTGTTTCAAATTATCGACCTATTAGCCTACTTTGCTCATGTTCTAAAGTAATGGAGTCAATCATTGATGAAGCAATTGCTAAATTTTTGGACGCGCAAGCTCTGATATCTAGCCGGCAGCACGGCTTTCGCCCAAAACGATCTACTGTAACTCAGTTATTGCAAACACTAAACGAGTGGACACAAGAAGTTGATAACAGAAGGTTTGTGGACATACTGTACATGGATATTGCTAAAGCTTTCGACTCCGTCTCACATGAAAAGTTAATGATAAAGTTAAAAACGTATGGTATAACCGGAAAGTTGCTGTGTTGGCTTAAAAGTTACTTACTTGGTAGAAAACAGTATGTTGTAGTGGGAGATTCACAATCTGAATCTGTAAATGTTGTATCCGGTGTTCCTCAAGGCAGTATTCTAGGGCCGCGGTTATTTTTAATTTTTATAAATGATATTGAAAATTGCCTCGAGTTTATGTCTGCCCAAATTTTTGCTGACGACACAAAATTCTATTTGCCTTATGCATTGCATGCATCTTGTCATAATGTGCAATCTGATATAAACAATGTCGTGTCATGGGCTGCTAATAATCAATTGGGCATCGCTTTTCAGAAATCCTGTATAATGCAACTGGGTTATAATAATCCGCATAGTGTATACTATTTTGGTAATGATGTAATTGAAACTGTGACTGAGATAAAAGACCTTGGAATTGTAGTTATGTCTAATATGAAACCTTCTGCGCATTGTTTAAGAATTGCTAAAGCGGCTTTTCAAACGGTTAATCTGATTTTTAGAAATTTTCACTCTAAATCAGTCCCTTTTCTCGTAAAACTATACAAAACCTATATTCGACCAAAATTAGAGTACGCTAGTGAAGTTTGGAATCCTTACTTGATTAAGGATATACAAATAATTGAAAAAGTTCAAAGACGGTTTACCAAACGTTTGTTCGGTTTTAAAAATTTAACTTATTTAGAGCGCTTAGAACGACTAAATTTAGAAACATTGGAAGTAAGAAGGTTGCGTCGTGATCTTGTGATGGTTTATAAAATTGTACATGGCTTAGTTGATTTAAATTTTGAAGATTTTTTCACTGTAAACAGAACTTCTTCGACGAGAGGAAACTCGTTAAAACTTTCTACAAATCAAAGTCGCTTGGAGATAAGAAAGCATTTCTTCTCACAAAGAGTCATTAAATACTGGAATAGTTTGAGTGATGATATTATACAGTCTGTGTCCCTACAAGTGTTTAAAAACCGTATCGCAAACATGAAGTTTCAGGCTCTCCCTGGGGGTCGGGTAATAGTAGTCGACCTTCGGCCCAACCCGAACCCAACCGGCCCATTTAATATTTAGTAAATTGTTTGTTACTTTGATTTTGATATTGTCATATGCCAGTTAATATTGATTTGTTTTTTCCTGCTGGTTTGTTGGCTGGTATAATAAATCGTAAATCGTAAAAAACTACCGTAATCCTCTGCTCTACCCCCCCCCCACCAAACGGGGAGGGGGTCTCTGCAATCTGATTGGCTGTTGACTACCCCCCCCCACCCAACGGGGACCCCTTTTGTATACCCCCACCAAACGGGGACCCCTTTTGCATACCCCCTCACCAAACGGGGAGGGGGTATGCTTGAAGACCCCCAACCAAACGGGGGAACATTCCCGTATTGTGGTCGGAGCACCGTTACGCAATGCCAAGAAAAGGAGCCCTCTAGTGGCTTACTCTTCTTCTAATATATAGTGCAGTTAGGCACTCTTGGTATTAGGCTTGCACTATGCTCGAAACAGTAAGGTCGAAATTTTATGGGGAGGATTCTCAGCGTGTAGACGGTGTTTGGCCCAACTCTGATTTGGCCCAACTGTCATTTAAACTGCTAAGCCCGGCCAGACATGTGCAGGAGGGGAAGTTCTGGGGGGGTGAAGGGCGGCCGAAGGCCGCCGAAAAACCGGATTTTTCCGGTTTTTTACCGGAAAAATCCGGATTCTGGGGGGGGGTGAGGGACCCCTCTGGGGGGGGGTGAGCTCAGGTCTGGGGGGGGTGAAAACCCCCCCCCAAGCACACGTATGAGCCCGGCCCACCTTACTAAAGAGAGATTGTCTTACGGTAGAGTTTATCGGGTGTAAACAAGAGTACAAAATGATAAGAGTATGACAAGCCTAACACTGTATGCAGTGAAGGCAAAAACTGCGATGCGCGCTAACGGCTTACCCCCCCCCACAAATTGACCCCCTCTCACACCGCCCCTATATGGGTACATAGTCCCAAACGGGGGTCACTCACTCCATTAGCATGTTTTTTACATGCAAGTGTTAAACATACACGCTTAAACCCCTCCCCAAATTGGGCCGCTATTAATTTCAACGTGTAATTATGCAAAGCAGTGAGCGACCCCCGTTTGGACCACGTTCCCATATAGGGGCGGTGTGAGAGGGGGTCAATTTGTGGGGGGGGGTAAGCCGTTAGTGCGCATCGCATAGTTTTGGCCTTCACTGCATAGAATGTTACGCTTGTCATACTCTTATCATTATGTGCTCTTGGTGTAAATAACTATTAGAGGAGGGGGACTGTGTAGGAAAATTACTATTTTTCTGTGGAGAATAAAGATTTTTAAATTAAAATTAATATAATTTAACTGATAATCTATATACGCCTATATATATTCACAATACAAATAAAATTAGCTAGAATAAAAATGTAGTAACAAGAATAAATTGATTAAAAGTTAACAAAATTATAATGCAAATTTAGACAGCAAACTTTAAAATTAAAACCATTTTTTAAATGTTCTTGATGATGTTTCGAAAGGTTGAGATAATTTTTCGACACTATGAAAAATAAACGATGAAAACTTTGAAAGATTTTGAATAAAAATTTGAAAAATTTTACCACATGAAAAATCCATAATGGACAATTTTTAAGAAAGATTTAAATTAAAGCCTAGAAAATATTTTGAAATTATGAATAATCTATCGGAAACCTTTATAACATTTGAAATACTTTGGTGTGTATACTTGATCAGAATATGTTCGTATAAGCTATTATCCGTACCGGACCGTAGGCGCAAAAAATTTAAAATTGAATTTAGACACAAATGCTCTGCAGGTGGAAAACATTTTAAAACTCTGATAAAAAGCGTCACAAGCGCGGAAACTTATTAAACTTTAAATTAGAAAGGTGCCGGAGGCGAGAAAAAGTTTTAAAAATGAAATATAGGAAACGATGCTGATTTGAAAATTTTCGTATTTTTTAGTTTTATAATATATGCGTTAAAAATTTTTTGCTTTCTCCCCAAAAATTCTGGGGGCTAAATCGGACAAAAAGGGAGGGGTCGGAACCCCCGAAACCCCTCCCCGCGCCCATACTGGACGCAAGCATCTGAAATGTTGTCCTTGATTTGTTTAAATGATTACCTATATATTATCAAATATCTTATGTTGCGTTCTTCGATTGTTTTTCCTGCTTGCATTAACCGCAATCTCAAATTGTGCTCTATATATTTATTTAAATTTGTTTGCGTTGCAGGTTTTCTGTCTGTATTTCAGCTCTACTTTGGTTGCGCCTAATGCACCCAATCATGTCAGAGGGAGCAGCCTTCTCTTTGCTTGATTTGCCGCACAATGTGTTAGTGGAGATCTTTCGTCGATGTTTTTGGCGCGAACGAGTTCCTTTGGAAAGAGTTTCCAAACTATTTCGCCTTCTAATTTTCCAGTCCTATCTCGACGTGAAGAGTTTAGTTGTTGGTGCCGCGGAGATCAAGGCTTATAAGATGGTTGAATTTTCTTATTTTGGATCGCCGAATGAAGTCCTGCACGATCGTTGGGGCTGGATTATGTCTCGGTTTCGTTGCCTGAACGAGCTGTATTTGCTCAGCCCGGTTGCAGATTCGCTCTGGACTGGAATTAGGGAAGCCTTTCCTAGTTTGCATATTCTGGGAATTCAGTTGGACTATCCTCACTATCGTCGACAGCTGGACAAATTGCCGAAAAATGTTTCACTGAAACTGTTTTATTTTGGAAAGTTCTTCATTCCTGGTCAACAAGAATTTGATGAAATGTCTGGTGTGATTTCAGCTCGAGGTTCTCAGATTTCTTCCTGCCATGCCACTGTTTGCATTCCTCACGTGCCTTCTTTTCCTAACTATCCTGATCCCACGGATTGTTTCATTCCACCAACTTTGTCCTCTCTGGCTTCTGTTTTGCCTATTCCTCTCTATTCTGTCCAGTTTGTGCCGAAACTTGTGGATGGAATCAGTCAACTTCGATCTCTATTGATTTCCCGATTCAAGCTTTCTTACCCGTCTTTGCTGAGCCTAAGTCAGCACTGCCTGTTCCTGGAAGAATTAGCATTTGAGCTCTCTGAATGCGATGAAAGCAAATTTCTGGTGGGGGAGCCCACATTTCCTAACCTGCAAAGTTTGGCTGTAAGAGGCGAGATTCCGGATAAATTGTTGATGTTACTCACCAAATCTGGAACTCTTCAGAAACTATCGCTGCCGTCGGGCAAAGTGGATATTATGACGAAAGTGGTCCCTTGTAATCCTGGCTTAGTCCATTTCAGCTGTCATATTGGGGATGATGATGCTATTTCTGTTCCGGATTTCATTGAGCATTGTCTGGGAAATCTGCCCTTCCTTGAGACAATTGCTCTTGATTTGGAATCTGACTATCTCTGGAAGCCTAGTCGGTTGGCTCTGACCGAAAGATCCTGTCGGTTTCCAAAACTTCAATCGTTCCGTGTGTCCCCTACCCGCGATTTGGATTCAGGCTTTCTTATCGTCCAGGCTGATTCGGGTTCCTCATTTTCTCAGTTGTTGCACAGTATCACTCGTCTCTCGCTCAGTCGTGTACAGATGGACTGTGAACTTTTCTTCCCTCACTTGGAGGAACTTCAGCTTGACTACGTGGAGTTTAGTACTGCGGAATCGGGAATTCGAGCCGGGCCTTCACTTCGTTCGCTCAAAATCGAAGATGGAGGAACGGATCCACGAAGAGTGATTTTGAACGACAGCGCTGAATCCAGTTTGTCCCATTTGAGTCTGTGTGTCAACCTGTTCGAAGGAACACCTCTGTCCATTTATACGAGCTGTGTGAAGTCGCTGCCTAACCTGGTCACTGTGGAGCTTTCTATGACAGATTTCGAGGGATGTGCGCCGGAGAAACTAGATTCAGATCCCATCCTACTGAAGTTTGGATGCGACATGGGCGAAGCTTTGGGCAATCTTCACTGCTTAGAAAGAGTTATTGTTAACCCAGATTATCCTGCTCTGAGCAATTGTATCCTTTTGGCATTGAGCCAACGGAGACAAGCCTTGATAGAAACGGGAGTTTCTGTAGCCTTTCTAAAATACATTTTCTATTGTGGTTATGATGGTAAAAATTATGCCAGTCTGTTTCTTAGGTTGGATTCTGATACAGAAAAGACGGCTAGAATGAAAGCAGTAACTCCCTGCTTCGACGTGCTGCCTGATCACTACTTTTTCAGAGACAAATTTATCAGCGACCATGTTCGTCCCACTCCCGATTACTGTATCATTGTTGAAGATGAAAAATGTTTTGTTTCACTATAAGTGTATGACGATGTCATGTATTTTGTACTGTTATGGAAATGCTGAAGCAAGAAGTATATACATATATACGTAGATGAAGTATATAGTTGGTTAGCAGGGAGCGGTTCTGGGACGTGTCGTTAGATAGGCTACTTTCGTATATACAATACCCAGGCGGGTACAGGTCGGGGTGTGAAAGATTCCTTCGAAATTGTGGACATCCCCAGAATTTCTTTTCCTACAATGTGTAATATACATATATCCCATTTTGCAAATTTGTTCGCAACCGAAATTAGCAATTTGGGATTAAAACGCGTTTTTGCACTCCGAAATGAGTATCAAACTCCCTATCTGTATTTGTTGCCGTGTTGGATCAGTTTACACATCATTTAATTGAAAACGTGCTCAGCTGAGTAGACATCAATCTGATGTTTTCAGGCTCCTAGTGATGCACAATTGCACAATATTACTTGTTTGTTTGTTTAACTAGTAATTTTACTACAGAATTGACTTTGTTCCAATCCAAAGTTACTAACCGCTTTAGCTTCCAATTGTTTTTCTAATTTTATGGACTACTGATTTGTATTGTGAACTTGAACCAGCTGGGCTTATTCTAGGGAATTTTTCTTGGGGGGCCCTCCTGGGGCGAGTCATTTCTTTGGGGGGGGGGGGTGGAAATTTTTCAAAAATTTTCTACAAACATGCTACAAATTTCGCTATTTTTATCGTAATCGACAAAAAATAAACGGATTTAGTGCTTAAATAGGCAAAAGTCGACTAAACATCTCCGGCGAAGCCGGAAAATTTTTGAAAATTTGGCCTTCTGAGCGATGTTTTCAGGGCAACAGTTGGTACGAAAAGGGGCACCCACTTTTCTTGGGGGGTTTTGGGGGGAAGGGTGTTTATAGGGACGGCTCCCCTAGAATAAGCCCAGACCAGGCATGAAATTGACTGTGCATGTATTTGATGTGTGTGCATTTACGAACGCAAATTTGTGATCGCCATTGAGCAGTTATTTTTTGTGGTTTATTGGTTGCAATCCCAGCTTACATATGTAGGTTTCTTGATTCTTTCATGAAAAGTCATCATAGTTTGAGTTGAGCGTATTGTCTTTGGGTGGAGTCTGAACCTGTGCCACTAATGTCTTTGATCTTAGTAATATTTTGCATCAACATAGATACAGAACTATTCTCTTGCGCTCTTCTACGAACAAAATTTGCGCCATTTAATAAAAATTGCCCATAGCTCAAAAATACTGATTTAGCTTAAAATTGTCGTTTGGTGTCCTGGGTTTTCTGTAGGCTAAAAGAGTGGGGGATGGGCAGTGAGGGAAGACCAAAACTGGGGTGGCGGAATAAAATGGGCTGAAAATACGTCCGGTAAAAGTTTGTTTGCTTACTACCTATATATACTGCTAGAACAAAGCTAAAAATGCTCAAGGATCTATTTAGTACCAAAACAGACGATTTTACACTCAAAAAATTCCGGCGAAGCCTGAAAATTTTAACCAAAAATCCTTAAACTTTGTTTGGATATCTTATCGTGACTGGAGGGAAGCCCGATAAAGTGGGGAGAAAGGATCTAGTGGGGGAATGAGGTGCCTATTAGCATTTGCTGGTCTTTCTGGGACTTTCCGAACAGGTATTGTGATCGTATCCAAGAGGTGCTGAAATTTGAATAATTTGAATAGGAATTGCACCCGCAAACCGTGAAATGGGGAAGTCTGGGATGCGGAGCCTCCAAGAAGCTACGTACAATTTTAAGTTTATAGTTTATATATATATATATAATTTATAGTTTAAAAATCTCTTAAATCTCACTACATATGGTAACTTTCAAAAACATTCAAAAAATATTAAAGCTTTGTAAAAGCTAATCTGCATTCTGCAAGTTTTGGGAAATGTTGAAAAACGTTGGTAATATAAAATTTGAAATTATTAGCACATTCAGAAAACAAGAGTTGGTTAACTTGTTCTTACTTAAGTTTTAGTTTTAATCTCTGTTTTGTATAAAAGCAGTTATACACATTAAATATATAGTGTTAGTCTGAAATTTCAGCACTGTTTGAAATTTTCAGAAAATTCTAATTTTGCATTGGTTTTGGGTTCAGCCAATTTTTGGTTTATTAACCCACTAATTTGCAGTCCCCAGCCCGACCCGAAGAGCCTCTCTATTTTAATTTCTCAAAACAGAGAAAGAAACATACGTATGACCAGAAAGTATATTGTTGGTCGTGTCGTGGGTTCTTTTCCAGCCGGCTCCAAATGGCTCGTCACGCCCCCTTCCGCCCTCAAAACCTGCATAAATGCTGAAAAATCCAGTTCCACGCGTTTACGTTAAATGAAATTGATTACAACTTGGCCGGATGAGGAAAAAACTGACTTTGCTGCTACATATGTTGAACAGTTGCAGCGAGAGCAATGTTGACTCAAACTTGAAGATATATCCCGAATTTGGAAAATTTTTGATAACGTATTGAAAATTTTAATTCTGTTTTTATTTTAATTGAAACTTTTGACTCTGGAAGCCGGAAATAGGTGCACGCACAGAGACTCTATCGATCTCTAAAATTGAGGCTTCTTGTTGGAAATTTTTGAGTGCGGCCACCCTAGGAGCACTGTTTGCTCCTGTTCAATGCCCTGATTAGTTTAGTGATAATTGCAGATCTTTTGTGGAAATCTATATACATATAAGCTTGGTTTTGTTTTTAAACTATTGGAAGTTTTGAAGATCGTTTGTGATAACAGCCACTGTTCGATTTGTACATGGTTGTGGTGTGGTTACATACATGTTGCCAATTTTTCATTATTATGTTAATTTCTAGCTATGTTTTCAGTGAATAAATTTAATATTGGTCTGTAGTTGGATAGGTTAGGCATTTGTTTCTTTACTGAATTGTTGGAGGTTTTCCTAAACCTTAGATAGGTTTTACTAAAGTAAAGTAAAGCGTGAGTAAAGGGATAATCACTGAACCCATCGCATGTTTGATATGATTACAATTGTATAGTTTATGGCCGTTTCTGGTTTGAAAAATGGTTTTTCCTCGTTTGGGAACTCTGACCAAAATATTTGGCGTATTTGGTTCATTGGTTTTATCATCAGATTTTATTTAACAGAATTTCGCATGTTAGACCAGGCATTAGACTGTCCGTTTTGCTTTTTACTAAGGGCCTTTTCAAGAAAGAGTAGGGTAGAGTTAGAAATAACTCGATCCTCTTCATGAAAGAGTTAAAATAAGGAAACTCAAGCTTCAGTGGAGTTAAAGCGAGTTAAAACAGCCGTTTTTAACTCTACTCTACTCTACTCTACCCTTTCTTGAAAAGGCCCCAAGTTTCTAGTCGCCCAGCCAGCGGGGCAGAAGAAGACCTTATTTGTCAGAAGAAGACTGCCGGTGATGGTGATATCTCCTCTCGTTCCGTTTCTCTGTTGAAGCATGGATCGGCCATTCGACCGGTACATCGTCACTAATACGAATCGGCTTTCATCACGGTTGTTTCGAAAGTTGGCTTTTGTCAAATTAATCACTTTGTGTCATTGTTGTGCACGTTAGTATGTGCGAAAAAGACATCGCCCAAGGCCAAAAACAACCAGCGGCCAACTGATTGGACGTACGGGCAGTTAGGCACTGTTGGCTTGTGTTCTCGGTTTGGCCGAAATTTTCCTTGTTGGCTTGGCATGGCCGGAGTTTCAAGTTGGCCAGACAATTGGCTGTTGGCCGGCCAACGGTAAATTGGCTGGCCGTTGGCCGGCCAACAGCCAACGACCACGGTTGGCCGATGGTTGGCCGTTGGCTGTTTGTAAGTCACTGGCCGTTGTTTAGCTATTTGCCAACGCTGGATATTTGCTATTTTTATTCGTCTACAGTGCTTAATTACACTTCAACTTAATTAAGCCAATTTTCAAATTGGTTTTTCCAAACTCTAACTCCAATCCGCGATAATTCTGTTTAATTTTTCTGAAGGAATGAATTGATGAGACGTTAACCACGAGACAAATTTAATAACTAAGTTGTTAGCACAATTAAAATTTGCATGCAATTAGCAAATTTTATTGAAAAATAATTGCAACTACGATAAATGAATACGGACGTATTGCAAAGTTGGAGCTATTAAGTGTCAACATCTGATGTAGGTAAACTGAAAATCTGTAGTAATGTAGTAACGATTACACTGCAATATGTGCGCGATATTTATGCAGCAAAATTAAATTCTGCAACACAGTGGAATTCAGCAACACACAAAATCAGTAAATTTTTGCTTCGCGGCAGTCGACCATTGGCCAACCAGCGGCCAACGGCCAGCCTTTGGCGTTGGCCGTTGGCAGGCCAAGCCAACTGGCTGAGATTTTTTCGGCCAACGGCCAATGGCTTGGCCGGCCATTGGCCGCACTGGCCAACGCACAGCACAACACCATTAGTGCTTGAACGTTGCTTGTCAACCTCGCAGCTGCACTCCCTTCTTTCCACCTTGACATTGAAAACGGATTCTCATGGGGGTCGGAGTCAAAATTTGTTAGTTTGATAGGTACTGTCTCAAGCAGACAGGCACTAATTTCAAATCCAGATTTCAGCCAAGTTTGAGAAATTTTATTTTTCATTTTTAACCCTCCCATCAGTCATCGGTGGCCGAAAAAGTATATATGGTATTTAAGTTTATGTGACAAAATATTAACTCAATGTCCTTTCGCAGTAATCGAAAGGTTGTGAAAATTTCTGCAATCATTCACGGTTCTTCTCAGATTATCCATAGTTACACCGTTTTTATCAGTTCAAACTGAGGAAATTTATAAATGAAGTTAAATGAGGTTGCCCAGAAATGGAGTTGTGAATAAATGGAAACATGAAGAGCGTAAACTTGTGAAATTTTATCTATGGCTTAAAATATTCTTTTGGTTGCAGCCTTTCAGTTTTGAATTCTTTATTGCCACAGACGCCGCAACATTAACACCGTTTCGAAGGTCTGCGAGGGCGGTCTCAAATTTTGCAAACAACCAACGACTGATTCATTATGATAGTTGACTCAAATTTCAAATTTTATGGGATTTCCGACAAAGAGAGGTTTTGACAAATAATCATTGTATTGAAACTGAGACGAAATCATACACTGCACCGCAATTATGTCTACCGTAATCTCGACATATCCCAACCAATCAGAACGGCGGCTGAAAGTTGAATCTTGGTTGGTCGGAAAATGAACTGAAATTTAGTAATAGCACACAAAGCTCAGAGACATGTGGCGATTCTACTTAGAGTTGGTGAACGAAGAAGACCGATGGCATGCACTAGACGGGAGGCGTCGGTTAACGTGTATCCTTGAAGCTAGGACGTAGGCGAGAGAGGGGAATTGTGAAGTTCAGATTTTTAATCAGAAGAAAAGTATATAATTAGCTTTGCCGAGGATCGAACCGTGGATCTTCAGATCTCGACACTAATGACATACGTGCTAACCAACCACAGCACCACTGAGCTACGAAAAAACCGCTAAGCTTGCGCTGTACATGTTCTAAATCTCAATTTTAGGGACATTTGAAATAGAGGCCTGCATTACGGCCCGCGGCCTGGGCCGAGCGGGCCGACGGCCATGGTTCACGGGCCGGGTCGGGCCGCGGGCCGAAGCTCACGGGCCGAGTTTCCGGCCTGCTCCCATTATTTTTGCGAGATTTTACTAATTAAAAATAACTCAAACCTTCAAAGATTTTTGTGCTTTTTGATCATATTTCGTACACATTTACACTTCTTTTCAGGAGTTAATTTCAACATTTTCAGTTCATACCTAAACGTTACTGTGTATTCTGTTTAAATTAAATAGTCGATTAAATTGTGAAATAAATGCTGGATATCCTTCAAATTTTAGCGTTATCTGTATAATCAGTAATGCTTATATATGCTCACTTCTTGATCCGCGAAAAGGTACTCAAAAATTATCGTTTCAGATGTTGTCCAGTACAATCCTGTGGTTCAAATCATTCAAAACAAGTTACCCTTTAAAAGGGGAATAATAACGCCGTAGAGTTTGGGATTTATGTGTTTTCAACGTTTTGTTTGTTTTCATTATACTGTTCTATTGTACGGTGACGTTAGCTTTTGACTAGTTTCAACTGCCCGACATTTACCGTTTCTGAGACAAAAGAATGAGAGTATTTTATTGCTATTTGCCACTGCCAATTATGAAACTAAAAATAGGAGCAGAAAGGAGGATTCGATCTGTGTCCGGAACAGTGCCAAACGGACACCCTAGCCACTACACTACTCTGACTATAGGGATTTTATCGAGTAAACTGCGAGAGAGAAAGTTATCATTTATCTATATATGTTTATTTTAAACAATTTATTTTATCTAAATTCTGAAGCAAAGCAAACACTAACGAAATAAATACAGTGCAAGCGCAAAATCAGTCTTTGCACACGAAAATTGTAACATCATTTTTAGCGATTTATTGATCTGTTAAACCTCTGCCAATCAAGTGACAGGCAAATAACGCCCGATTTTCGGTAATAAGAGAAAAGGCAGAGAGTGATCGTGTGCAAAACAATTTACAGGGCGTTGAAAATAAACTAAATTGACGGTATAAAAAGCACTTCAAACTGTTTAAATTTGGAAAACGCAATTTAAACTGTTAATCTCTCAATTCATTGACGTAATTGTTGCGATTACAGCATAGAAACTTCAATTTGAATTTCAATAATAAATCTGGAATTTTTTGAAATTTTTGCACTTTCTAGAATAACAAGTGGGCCCCTAAAAGGGGCATTATCCCGAAATTGAGTGTACACATAATTTAACGTTAACCTACAGCCATGCCGTGATTTTGAGGGGACAAATTTTTAAATTTTCTTTCATTTTCCTTTTCTTTTTCTTGACAAAGAAGATAATTTCAATAGCGCAAGTTAGGATTTGTATGGCATGCAATAACGGTGTGGCTGTACCAAACCTGGATAACAATGTTCAGATAGACTAACAATTAAATCCTACTTTTAACAAAGTTTAGCTTGCCAACCTTACATATTTCAGCGAAGCTGTTTGCATTTGGCAATATATGGCTTGCTGCGCTTTTTTCTATTTCTTCATTGTTGTAATGCGCAGAGAACTTTCTCTTGTGGCGGGCGGTTAATTAATCATGCTGTTATCGGTTTGTATTAAAGCAGGATACCGACCTGGTGTATAAGCTATTTCAGGGATTTATTTCAGATAAATAATTCTGCTCTCGCAAAAGCTGTATTATGCTTGCCTGGAGAAACTCCTGTTTCGTCATGCTGTGCCGAACCCAATCTTTTAGCTTGCGGGGAGTTGGAGCTCCCAGAGACGCAGTGCATAAATACACATAATTTTTTATTGTCTGACTGTAGGGCAATTTTAATTGCAACTGGTTGATCTCTAGAATTTTGTAGATCAGAAGGTGCAGGTTTTCGGCAAGGGATGCATATATTGTAGATTTTAGATTTCATTAATGCAATTTATTGTCATTCCACAATGCATGCAAAGCTTCTCTTATTACAGTGTGCCAGAAAAATAAAAAAAAGCAGCTAAGCTAAACTTGCTATTACAGAAACCAGATGCTTAGTTCTTGCTTGCTTGCAGCCATGATCTACAATACCTAGTTCTGAGACATAGAAAATAGTAGTTGAATTTTCGTGACATCATGTAATAGCAATAATAATACACTGTGCCATACCATACGCGATGGCACGAAAAGCTGAGAAAAAGCTCACCTGTTAGCCTTTAATTTATAAGTAACTAATGACTAAAGTTCAGCCAAGTAATTTGCATATTGTATCGGAATCTTGAGAAAATGTTCTGTTTCTGAATCTAACCGAGGGGGTACTACTGAAAAGCTTCAGCGGATTGGAAAGTCAAGTTGAAACAGGGGGACTGTTTCTAAAGGTCACAGCAGACAGTAATAATCATGGCAGTTACGGCATTGATCACCATCCTGCATTGCACACTTCTCCAGGGAAATTGCCTCATGATACATTTTTGAATGTGCACCCTCTTCACAAAAACAAAATCCTTAACCAGCTGCAACGCTAAGTATGGGCCGCAGTTTTCGTGTTGTGAATAGGCTGTTCATTTCGCCCTAGTTTCGATGACAGCTATCCCGCCTTAATAGGCGGGATAAAAATAACAAGTAGGCCCCAAAAGGGGCAGTATTCCTTTACAGACCTTTTCTTTATTCAAATGCAAACTTGTATTTGTAGGAAGCTCCCGGTTTTGTTTACAATTTCACTTGCCTTCCTGGAGATCATAACCTATGCTTGCCATGCTTGGCTGAACTTGTGATGTCCTGTTGTTTCAGTAGCCCATTTTAGTTTCAGTTTCAGTTTCAGTTTCAGTCGACAACCTGAGTTAATTTCAGTTTCAGTTTCAGTTTCAGTCAGATACCAAAAATAATTTCAGTTTCAGTTTCAGTTTCAGTCGCCATCCCAAAATAATTTCAGTTTTAGTTTCAGTTTCAGTTTCAGTTTCAGTCGATGACGCAAAATAGTTTCAGTTTCAGTTTCAGTCGGTGACGCCAAACAGATTCAGTTTCAGTTTCAGTCCACGTTTTAGAATTAGTTTCAGTTTTAGTTCGGCTTTTTCAGTTGAAGTCATCGCCCAAAAAGATAAATTTCAGTTTTCGCATATTTGGAATTTAAAACTGTTGTAGCTGCAATTTTATTTTAAATCTCAGCTTCTATGTCTGTTCTGAGTAAAACAGTTTTATCTAATATATTGTACTTGCAATCCAATCATTTTCTTTGTGAAGACAAAAAATTAAGGTTCGTTCTGGATTAAGTTTTAATAGTTGCTTATTGTATTGGCTTTCTCATTAACTAAGTACCTAAACCATCTTGGCTATTCGCTTAAGTAAAGCATCTCTCCAAAATGTAAAGCTGTTGAGGCGATAAAGCTTCATTCATGCAATTCGATTCGATGCTTAGCTTCTGGGGGCCACATCATTCCTTGTGCTTTAAAAACTATATAAAGCAATTACGCTTTAGCATAACTTCCTAGTCTAAGTTTATCTAATATGCTGACAGTAAATTATCTGAAAAGTAATACTTCTATAATAATACGAGAAGCTAAAACGTAACACGTTCCTTCAATTCTTTCGCAAGGAAAACTATTATGGGAAATCTGCAACTGCATGTGTAATGAAAATGAATGTTTTGTCGCATGATTTTATTTGATAAAGGAACAGTTTCGATTTAACACGGAATTTTAAATCTTGGATCTGCTGGAAATTGGGAAGGGAATGGAATTTACGGCATGAATGTGTTTGATTGCCATTGTACTTGTATCTCTAATGATTGCCATAGTTAAGACATGAATTTCGGGGAAAATTAATTGGAATGAAGTTTCAAATTTAAGTTGGGTTGTTTCGAGCTGGCAGTTAACTTTTACTAATTATGCTGTTGCGGGACAGCTAGGTAGAGGCCCCGTTGGGTGCCGCTCCCCAGGCGGATTGGCAGGTGTAGAACGACTGTCAATGATTAGTGCAGAGCACAGTCCACTCATTAATTTAAGTTAATTAAAGGGATTCTGCTATTACGGCCAAAACAACCCAACATGGTCAGGAAAAAAGCCAGTGTTCGCTCACTGTACGTCGAAATGCAATCAAAGTTTGTTATATCTAAAAAGATCAAGACCTGCTCTTGCGATTTATAAAAGAAAAACAACCTATTCTGTGGTTCGTTCTAATTTTACAAGCCATTTTCAAACTTCATATGGAGATTACAAAGTTACTTTCAAGTTTCACCCATATCAATGGGTTTTGCTTAATTACTCGTTAATTAACATAATTAAATAGTATAATTTTTATATCATGAAAATCAGTAAGCTTTGCTCTTTCAGAATATCCAAAAATATTTACCCTTTCTGTGGTTCGTTTTTATTTTACAAGCTTTGTAAACCACATACTGAAGTTCAAGTAGGCCTCCGGACTTGGATGGTCCTAGTGGTTTCAATTAAAAGTTTCACATTAATTAACATCAATAATGAGGTTGAAACTTTTATAATCAAAATCAGCAGGTCTTCCTCTTCAAAACAAGCACAAAATAATTGGTGCTTCTGTGGTTCGATTTTGCGTTTTGCTTGATTTTCTGACCTAACCGGGAGAGCTCGGCTCGTCCCTCAAGTATTGCGATCATTAACAGTTTAAACTTCATTTTGAGCTTAATTAAAGTTTATGTTTAGTTAAGTTAATCCATATTCTAGCTAATTAATTAATGAAAGTTAAGTTAATCAAGTTTAAAGTTTAATTAATTTGGTTTTTATTGGTTTTAAAGCAAACGGGAAGCTCGGCTTGCCCTTTCACTGAACTTAACTAGTTTTTGCTTAGCTAGTGTGGAATTCTTTTAAAGTTCTTCTCTTTTGTAAGTTTTAAGTTTTGTAATTTGAGGGAAGACTTTTATGTCTTCGCTTATTGCCAATTTGGAGTAACAGATGCGTTACTTTTGTAACTGTACAAACTTTCCGCTCTTTGAGTCCAGCTTGGCTGAGACTCAAAGGC
>JASAND010011402.1:0-48554 GCA_030248195.1 Trissonchulus latispiculum
AAATGTTGCACTTGCTTTGTTAGAGTATTTTGCTTGTTTTTGATATTCTATAAAGTAAATTGAATCGTTGATTTTTGTTGAAGTAATCAGATTCTGTTATAATTCATAGGCGATTATAAGATGTTTGGTTTGTGGACTGGCGTGGGAGTCTGGATGCCTTTTATCATATTCACAGGAGTTGCCTTAATTGTTATTACTCTGCTCACATTGCATCTGCTCCTGTTCCATATAAAACTTAGTTAGTCATATATTAATATTAAAGTGTATTATTATTAACTTGTTAAAAATTATTGTGAGAAGCTTGTTCTAAACTATAGTTATTTTGCTGTATATATTCTATGCCTTTTAATTAATTAATTAATTATATATAAAGTTTCTATTTGTCTTTTGCTACCTTGCTTGCTCTATATACTGTAAATTGTGCTTCTAGTGATGGATGGCTTGACTACTTACAATTACACATAATGAAATGCAGACAGAAGGAAGAAGCAGCTGCCAAGGATGGGAAACTTTTGAATGAGTCAAGGAAGCTCACACCTGTTAATTTGTTCTGTCGAACTGTCAAGCAGGTATGATAAGACGGATAAAGAAAATTTCCTGGTATAAAATAAGTTTAGAAGTTAATTCCTAGAGAAACATAGATAATATTGAATGCAGAATGTCCACTAGAAAACTGGAATCAGTTAAATTTTAAAGTCCCGTTTTGAAAATTTATGTAAGAATAACTGTTGCCACAAAACTGAAATAATATTTTCTACCACTTTCTTACCTGGCGGGAGATGGGGCGGGATCTGCGGGGTCCACAATCAGACTAAAGCGACAGCTGGTAATGGTTTTATTAATTTTGTCTACAGTAACTTCTCGCAGCGACAGGCTTCTATCTAAGTGGTTTGCCCTTTGCACCATGACGTGCATGCATGCATCTAATCTCCAATCGCCTAACAATGGTTGAAAATGTCTACATGGCAGGCAGTTTTCCACCTCTCCTATTTGAGAGCTCGCCCCTTTTCCTGCAGACATTATTTTCTTTAAGGCTTTACGAGCAAGCCAGGCTAGGTTTCCGCCACCCTAGTCACTGTTGATAAGCGGGGGGCAACTATCGTCGGGTGAACGACGGCAGTTGCCTTGAGGGTGACTGCGGCTATTTCAGCAGTGCTGACCCTGGCCAATAACCGCATGTCAGTCTGGCTTGGGGACCTCGTTTTCTGTCCTTGGCCTTCGCTTCTCCGCTCCTTGACTGCCTTTCTGTAGTCTGCGGAGAGCGGCATCTATCGGGTCACCTATAGTACCCCCAACGATGTCGAACCAAATACAAAATACAAAAAAGGTTGAAAATGTAGTGTTGTTCCAATCTCTCCAGACATAAGCTGCGAACATTAGCTGATTTCTCTTAGCGTATTGTAATCTATATAAATCAGATAACTTTTATCCTTAAGTATTTGTGGAGCTTTATTGTAGTCCAATGTTAATTTTACTGTATGGGGAAAACCGATGAAGTTAACGTATGATCTTCTTTATCAATTGCTGGAAGGGTGCAAACAGCTGATATGTTGAACATGTTTTAGAGACTGAAGACCACCAAAAAGGCTAAGGAAACGTTTATACAAAACAAACTGGCAAATGTGTGGTTAGTACCCTACTTTATAACGATTATATTTACACCTTATATATAGTTGTTGATGATTTGACCTTGCTTGCCACTGTTGTGTTTATTCCTCCATTCTACGGTATCTATCCCAACTATTGCGCCCATACGTATCGATGACACTTAAGGCCGGTTCACACGAGGCAACTTTCCAGCAACTATTTGGGGAAGCAACTTTGAAGCAACTTTAGTTGCTGAGAAATTGCTTACGATTTTGCGTTTATACGAGGCAACTTGCAGGCAACATTTTATCTAGCAACTTTCTCCCAGCAGCCAATAACAATTCTGCGCGCCTAAAATTCAAAATACGTGGTCTTCTTTGATTGGCTGTTGCCTGTGAGTTCTAAAAATGTCGCTTCTGGACCGAGTGAAAATTTCAAGTTGCTTACTGTTGCTTGCGATTTTGTGAGCGTTCACACCAGCAACTTTCAAGCAACTTTTAGTTGCTACAAAGTTGCTAGGAAAAAGTTGCCTGAAAGTTGCATCAAAGTTGCCTCGTGTAAACCGGCCTTATATACTAATTGTTGGCTACCTATCTGTAATATCTTTAGGAACACTGCCAATCCTTACGGGCTATTCGAGGACAATCCGGAACCTAAGTCCAGAAATGTACGCTTCAATATATTTATTTAACCGCTAGTGTCTAGTCTAATTATAAGTTATGCCTTATTGATTGGTGCATCCCTTCATCGCTTCGTTTCTTCCGTAGTCCCGTCGAACAGATTTTACACGTTTACAGAATATACATGTTGTAGTATTGATATATATTGATTACTCGTATTCAGATATTGTTCCAAGAACAGGTTGCACACCATGTCAACAGGATTATATAGACTGACGGAGGATGGAAATAGAAGAGACATGCTGTTGTATCGGCGAAGTAACTCAGGGTGGATGAAACAAACCTAGGGAAACGTCTTCGTATCATGTTGCAGGTGAGCTGTCAGATGTCGAACGAAACGACACCATCCATTGAAAAGTTGGCCAACTGGGCTCAAAATCAGAAATCCGTTGAAGTTGATGATAAAACTAGCGTGCCCAGACGTTTGCCACCTATAGCCACAACTACGGGTAAGTGTTATTTTGTTCTGCTACACCAGAGTTGTATGCGGGCCGATTTTTCCGGCCCGCGCCCGGCCCGCAGCCCGCACCTTATGACCGCGGCCCGCAACACTCCGGCCCGCGGCCCGCACACGCGAAATCCGGCCCGCAGGTACCCGCACGTAAAAATTGCTTCCTATGTAGTACCTGAGCACCAAAAGTGATGTGTTTTCAAAGATACTTCCGGATCCGGCAAATTTTTCTGTTCGTTTGATTTGAACTTTGTTGTCTACCAATTAACTGTTCTTAAAGTGGTAACTAAAGCTTAGCCTCCCTTAACTAAAAGGGTACGCTGGTTAGTTGTCATGGCTGAAAAGAGGACACCGAAATGAACATTTTTGCCTTTACAACCTACGAGCTATCTCCAGTGGTTAAGTCAGTATAATCAAAAACGTTTTTTAGGGTCAAAACATTGTCATTTTCGAAGAAATCAGTTTTTTCAAAAATACTACCAAATCTTAACGGACAATTTTGATCCATGTATATCCGACTCTCTCGACGGATTCCGGAGAGTTTTGGCAGAGTGGAGATTCGAACTTTCGCGGAGGGATGCTTTTCTTGGTTTTGGCTAGAACATAATGAGTTGCAAGAAAACTCAATGCGTATTTGGCGGATTTTCTCGACAATGAAGATCTGCAGGCGGAGCCAAATCAAAAAAAACGTCCTTCAGCCCATATGTCCTTCATATCATGGCACGAACAGTGCTTTTATCCAATTCTACAGTTTTGAAAAATTGATGTTCAAAAATGTTTGCACAATAATTCAGGATCTTATATAACATTTCTTCCCGTTAAGCTTGAGGCCTGTACTTCAATCAGGTCTGAAAAATCCAGTATCCATGCCGGGAAGCTGCCAGATGTCAGTATGTCTGAAAATTTTTTGTTAATTTTGCTAGTTCCGTAAGCTCACCTGAATGTACAGATTCCAAGCTTTAAAACGATGTATAGAACTCTTTACAACTCCCAAAATTGTGAAAGTTATAGCGTTTTAAAAAATCAAAAACAAATGCACTGCTGTCAGTGGACTTGTCCTTCATTCTAGTTTGTGTCCAAATAGGAATGAAAGTAGCCAGATTTCTGCACCTGTGCTTATTATTTGCGCAGAAATACAACAGACACAAATTCACGCAGCTCTGCCTATTGTCTACTGTCTATTTCCTACTTTTTTGGGCTTCACTTTCACTTGTGAAACATGTCCGCGAGCGATTGTATTCAAGCAGATACTGCTTATTTCCTATTTCCTACTTTTTGCATTCAGGTGCTACTGTCGTTCAGAATTAGATGTCACATGACGCAATAAAACCCAATCGACTGATGCTGCAGCTCCACAGTAGTTATATATATTTCTCAACAATTTGTGAGAATGCTGTCTGTGTTTTCAATTTTGGCAGCTAACAGAAAATTGAATTGGTAATAGATGAAACCACATATAAATGAATAATTACAAGGATTTATAAAAATGTTGTACTTTAACTTATTTTGTAAACTCTCCGAACGAGAGTTTTGAAGAAATTGCATTCTTGTAGTTTCCTTTTGCGTAACTTCTGTATTAGTCAAGATACAAGAGTTTCCTGTGGAAATACTCCATAGGCATCTGTGGTTTTTCACATAGAAGTGGGGCCGGTGTTTAGTGAATGGAACGTTTAGGAATGAATGGAACAGGAATGTTTAGTGAAAATACTGAAATTAGATAAGTATTAAAATTCCTTTATTAGTCAGCACTTTGAGATTGAATTAAATTTGGATCGTGTGTAGATGGAAGAAACCCCCTCATTTTCGGTACATTTTCGCCCATGCTGGGGTGAAATATTTTTAATTTCGTGGAATTTTTGGTTTAAAGGAAGGGTCTCGAAGAAGCAAAAAATGTCAGTCCGATTTTGCTGAAGTTGTTCAAAAAACTTGAAAAATCGAGCAAATTTTAGCATGAATGCTATTACATTTATCAAACATGGTCTGGCTTGACATGGTTTGATTAATGTATATTTGCAGATGCATTTGTTGGAGAATGCAGATCAACAAACACAATTATGTAACTGTGGCTTGATCATTGAATTCGCTAATCATTGGATGGAATGCACCCAGAAAGAATGGTGCAGGGTTTAACGAGTTAAAATTAACTCTTTTAAACAGCATTCGCGCACGCAGCAGGTTAATATTAACTCCTCCATTTTTAACTCATTTAAGGGGAGGGGGGTCCATTTTTTGGTCATTTTTTCGACTTTTTCCGATGTCGCTCATTCTTACAAATTTCATAGCCCAACTGTATATTTTAACGAGTTTTTGAAATTAAAGTCGTAGTCTTACGGTTGTTGAGTAATTTGACCTCAAAGTTGAGATTTCATGTGTTAATCGTAGGAAATGTGTAAAAATGGTCACTTTTTCACGTGCGCCAGAGAAATCTCGCGAATGCCAAAATGGATCCGCCCAAACTTTATATCATATTTTTGTCATGTTTTCGAACTGTGATTTGTAGGAATCAGAAATTTGATTTAGACCTCTAAAAAATTTTAATGAATTTTTGAAGTATTAAAATTTGATGTCTGTTAAATTTGGTGCCAAATTTTAATACTTCAAAAATTCATTAAAAATTTTTAGAGGTCTAAATCAAATTTCTGATTCCTACAAATCACAGCTCGAAAACATGGCTAAAATATGATATAAAGTTTGGGCGGATCCTATTTGTCATTCGCGAGATTGCTCTGGCGCACGGGAAAAAGTGTCAACTTTTCACATTTCCTATGTTTAACACATGAAATCTCAACTTTGAGGTCAAATTACTCAACAACCGTAAGACTACGACTTTAATTTCAAAAACTCGTTAAAATATACAGTTGGGCTATGAAATTTGTAAGAATGAGCGACATCGGAAAAAGTCGAAAAAATGACCAAAAAATGGACCCCCCCCTTAAATGAGTTAAAAATGGAGGAGTTAATATTAACCTGCTGCGTGCGCGAATGCTGTTTAAAAGAGTTAATTTTAACTCGTTAAACCCTGCACCATTCTTTCTGGGTGCATTCCATCCAATGATTAGCGAATTCAATGATCAAGCCACAGTTACATAATTGTGTTTGTTGATCTGCATTCTCCAACAAATGCATCTGCAAATATACATTAATCAAACCATGTCAAGCAAGACCATGGCCTTCTGTCCTTCGGGACATATACTAAAAAAATAAATGTAATAGCATTCATGCTAAAATTTGCTCGATGTTTCAAGTTTTTTGAACAACTTCAGCAAAATCGGACTGATATTTTTTGCTTCTTCGAGACCCTTCCTTTAAACCAAAAATTCCACGAAATTAAAAATATTTCACCCCAGCATGGGCGAAAATGTATCGAAAATGAGGGGGTTTCTTCCATCTACACACGATCCAAATTTAATTCAATCTCAAAGTGCTGACTAATAAAGGAATTTTAATACTTACCTAATTTCAGTATTTTCACTAAACATTCCTGTTCCATTCATTCCTAAACGTTCCATTCACTAAACACCGGCCCCACTTCTATGTGAAAAACCACAGATGCCTATGGAGTATTTCCACAGGAAACTCTTGTATCTTGACTAATACAGAAGTTACGCAGAAGGAAACTACAAGAATGCAATTTCTTCAAAACTCTCGTTCGGAGAGTTTACAAAATAAGTTAAAGTACAACATTTTTATAAATCCTTGTAATTATTCATTTATATGTGGTTTCATCTATTACCAATTCAATTTTCTGTTAGCTGCCAAAATTGAAAACACAGACAGCATTCTCACAAATTGTTGAGAAATATATATAACTACTGTGGAGCTGCAGCATCAGTCGATTGGGTTTTATTGCGTCATGTGACATCTAATTCTGAACGACAGTAGCACCTGAATGCAAAAAGTAGGAAATAGGAAATAAGCAGTATCTGCTCGAACATAATCGCTCGCGGACATGTTTCACAAGTGAAAGTGTTAGCTGCACCAAAAAGTAGGAAATAGACAGTAGACAATAGGCAGAGCTGCGTGAATTTGTGTCTGTTGTAATTCTGCGCAAATAATAAGCACAGGTGCAGAAATCTGGCTACTTTCATTCCTATTTGGACACAAACTAGAATGAAGGACAAGTCCACTGACACACTGCACTAAAGGTTACCAGCACCTAAAATGAATTAAAGTCTTCAGTGAGAAGTTGTCATCGATTTATATTTAGGTGCTTAAGTTTCCAACACGAAGTTCCGAAATTGTAGAAACCACAGGATTCAAGTTTGTAGATGAGAATAAGTTTCGACTATATATATAGAATATATCTATAATTTCTACAGGACATCGTTGATATTTTTCTCAAGAGATACTTTGGTATAATAGATTACAAGTTAGACTTGTACAGATTTCAATACAAATAAAACCTGTAGTTTTCATGGGTTTATATGTTTTACTCAACAGCTACAGGTTATTACTCGATACGCTGATAATGCTAACTGAGTATGTAGTCCATGCTGAAGGTATCGAATGGCATAACGAAGTCAAGTAATGTTTAAAATTCTGAAAATTGCCTCCTTTTGTATATGATTTGGTATGTATGAAATTTCTAGAAAGCAAAATTAGCCCAGGAAAGTAGCCAAAATCGGCCCGCATCGGCCCGCACGGCCCGCGCGGGTAGTAAAATTCGGCCCGCCCCGCCCCGCCCCGCGGGTACCCGCGGCCCGCATACAACTCTGTGCTACACTAATAACATTATATGCTAGATTTAGCTTGGAATAAGTAAATATTTCTGTTAGCGCGGTCTCTTTTTGTCAATCTCATGGAAGCATTGAAAACGTTTGCAGCACTACTGAATAATTGTCTATGAGTGGAAGAGTAACCGTTTACCATTTATGGTTACTAGAGGCTGCCCGATGCATGATTATGTACCGATGAAATGATGCGAGGATAGATCGTGGAAAAAAGAGTCTCCTGTAGGATTAGTAAACGGTTTCCAGTAGGAAAAGGCATGAATCTCGTAAAAGCGCTAAGTCGGACGCGCCAGACTAATTGCTCAGTCGCCGAAACAAAACCAGTAGAGTTAGTCTCGGTTCGGGTGTTTGGTGTGAGAGTGTTGTGAATCGTGTTTCACAGCAGAAATTTACTTGATGGTGGGAAACTATTTCACCTTGTCAATTGTCCGTCCGTGTACGTCAATTGCGTCAGAGAAGCGCCAATTGTCCAACTGGTGGTCACACTAATCTTTCAGGAAATATTCCGCGAAGGAAGCGGATATATACAGTACATTTCATGAAATCCAGGAGTGGTGGCGTAATTTCCAAATTGGCGAAAACAGTAAAATGTCGCGAAGTATTAGCGGTTTTCGCCAAAGTTTGCGAAAACTCCGAACAAAGTTGGCGAAAAAACAAGAATTGTCGCCAATTAAACAAGGCTTTTGGCCAATTTTGGCGAAAATTGCCGTCACTTCGCGATATTTCGCCAATTTGGAAATTACGCCACCAGTCCTGGATTTCATGAAATGTACTGTATACTGTATATGTGGTGCGAAGGAAGTCCTGTCCAGTGTCCATCATACATTAAAATAGGTTCGATTCCTGGAGGAGACTTCTCCCCAGAAAATTTTGAGGTGTACCTTGAACTGAATGTTTCTAGGGGGCTTGCTTGCACCTCTAAAATAAATTAGTGGAAGTTTCCGAAAAAATAACGCTAACTTATTTAAGACTGGGGATTTTGTTTCAAATTTGCAACAAAATCTTTTCCTCTGGTAGATTGTTAGGATATGTATACAGGCCGCTTTTTCCTTGTATTTTAGGTTCTCTTGGTCAGCCTGATTCAGGACCAGAAACAGCCAAGGTTTTGGCCACTCACAAACGCGTCCAGTCCCTACCCTCCTTTCCGTCTCATGTGAAAATTGTGGAAGACGAATCGACAACGTCCGCTTCCACAAATTCCAAACTTCTGGAAATTCCACTGCTATCTTTCAATCTGAACGCTGCAGATTCTTCCACTCTAATCAACAAGGATCTAGCAGTCTCCAGCGCTCACCAGGTTGAAGGCTCCACCATCATGCGTCGACCCTCCAGTCCCGGATTCTATGTGGCCAGCGGTAACTTTACCGTACTTCATGTTCACCCTGTCCCGCCGGGAACGGTCGGATCCCAACCAGACAGTCAGATGATAAGTCCTAAGTCGGGCGGTCACTCACAGAATGGCATCGGTAACGGAACAATCAGGGCTGACCCTGAACAGGCCTCCTGGCAAAATAAACGGGTTCGATTTGCTGAATATGCTAACTTGAGAAATTCTACCTAATGTTAGATACTTACGTTTACGTACATAATAAATCTGCAAAAATAGGTTGCCTTCCTAATCTTATAGGTATTCCTCATTCTGGTGAAACAAAAGTAATTATTCGTAGCTACTAAGTGAAGTTAGAAACTGAGTCAGAAATCAAAGGTTCTTTCCAGTGGATCACAGATACTGATACTGTACTGTAGTCGCACATCTTTCTTTCTTTGGTCTTTTCTTTTTATTCGTTTATAACAGTTTTTATAACAGGCTCTACGACAGTGTGCCTCTGCTCCGGACAATCAAACTAAGTTTTCAATCAGCATTTATTTGCCTTTCCTGACGAATAGAATTCATGAAAGTTTTTAGATTGTGTTCGTCAATATCATTTTGCCAGAATCCATTTTTCTTGAAATATGATCCAATAATCCAACCATGTGCCTTGACAAAATTTTTCCAGTTGGTTAAATTGATTCCAGATCCGACAAAAACAGAAAGCTTCACACTGGTTAGCACCTCTGTAAATATAATAAACTATGCAGCAGCATGTAGTCAGACTGTTATTATATAAGACAGGAAAACGAGCTCTTAATTTGCGAGATGAAATGATTTGAAATCTGGACTAAAAACGCCATTACAGCAAAAAGAGCTTTGCAACGCCGTAGAGTTCCGTTTTTCCTTAAGTCACGTTCTGATTCGTTCAAAATTTGGCGGCACTCAAAAGTTTGCTCACATTACGTACATATACATGATTAGATGGTAAGCTAACATTTTAAGCTTAAGGTGGTGATTCCTTTTAGAGACATCAACTTTGAACCCTTATTACTCACCCTTCCTTGGAGTTAAGAAGCCATTTTTATATCGAAATGGAGCTTAACATTTTCTCTTTCTATTGAATACAGTAAACCTAACTTTAGCTCTTGGAAATTATTAAACTGCTTTTTCGAAATAATTTAATTTTCCAGATTTTTTGCAGACTAAAGTCAATTTTTTCATAAGGCGTCAGCCACATCATTCGATTCCACTATTAAATAGCTGGGGACCCTTTTTTAATTATTATGAAACCGCTCTTCGTTATAAAGAAATTAGTTAAAATGTAAGCACAACCCGGATTTTGCCTACTTTTCCCAACTTTGGCAAGCGATCACTTTAGCTAGAAAGCAGCAATCGGGGCAACTAAAAAGGGTTCCTGGGTATTTTTGTGTAAAACACGTCCAGTAAGTGGCAGCCCTCTAGCTTGCATAGTGAATGCTCCACAATCGCTGGAAAAAATTTGATCATGTTTTTGCAAAAACTACAATTTTTAAGATTGCAGCGTACGGGATTGCAGTTAGAAGATTATAATATCGCGGATAATCGGCCTCGACGAGACCTTCAAATTGATACCTTTTGTTTAATTTTACGGCTTGCGTAGCTCAAGAAATGGCGGATAATTTGATTTCTGCAAAAATGACCAGTTTTTAACTCCAAAATAAGAAAATCAGCAGAAAGAAAATCTATATATCTCACTATAGAGAAAAGCTAGAAAGGAGCTTTAAAAAGCAAAAATGTAGAGCTCGACAAGATCTTTCGAATGCATACAACTATAGCTATGCAGCTACTGCCTAAATGTCAAAAATTGGCAAAAAGCGCCCTGAACGGAGACGTTAAAATTTTGAAGCGGGATTGCGGGGAGGGTGTTAGAATGCTAAAGAACTTATTTTGGAAAGTTTCATCAAATTCCATCTTGATTTGAACCGTCAACCAATAATATGTGCCCAAAAGGAATCACCACCGTAAGATGTAATTTTGAGCTAACCAAAAGCTGAACCAAAAATGAACTTTACATTCATTCATTTATCCGAATAAACAACTCTACAGCAAACTCGGAAACAAAACACTAGTAGGGAAAACGCGAAGCCCGAATCTTGCTAAACCAAAAGCTTTTACGATATTTGAAATCAGAGTTGCCCACGTCTGCTAACGAGACACCTGGTTGTTGTAAAATTTTTGAGCGGTTAGGGTGCTTGATAGTAATCGATATATAGAAGGCCCCCCCTTTAACGCATTACGTCTCAAAGATAACACTCTAAGAGTAGGTTTGGCTTTCCCAGGCGACAAATCTGTTTCTGTACAAACCATTTAGATCTTCCGCGGTGGGTGGGGAACCAGTTTTGGAACCCGTGATCACAACTCCATCGCTCAGCATGAATTCTGCAGCTTCTGCTGTTTCGCGAAGGCTCACGTCTGAGGTTATGGCATGAGAACTAAAATAAAGCACAAAAATAATATATAAATGGATTGCATGACATTTAAAACAGCAAGAGATCAGCTTTTACAAAGAGAATACACTCAAAACATGAAAAAATTTTACATTACTACCAGCAAGTGCAACTATAAACTAAAATAGCAAAGATAATAAATAATACAGCACAACTAACATTCAAGAACCGCATCGCTGTCCTTCGGTCTGCCCCGGGGATTACTCCCCCCGCCCCTCCCCCTTCTCCCAGGAAATTAGGAGGGGAGCATTACGTTAATGCGGGGGGTTCCAGGGGAAGCTTCTCTTTATTCCCACCAGCTTTTCCTGGCTCCATTCCCGCAAGTTTTATAGCCAGTGGGAGAACACAATTATTATTTACGTACTTGTTAATCAATTATGCTTTAATTTCAAAGCAGAATTTTATTACAGAAAGCAGAATTTTGAATTACCAATGCTTTTTCTTTATGTCTGCCAAAACAGATACATGATTTGCCCCCACATTATTTCTGTATCTCAGCAGATCCGCAGCGCAGGAATTCACAAAGCCTTCATCGGCCACATGAGCAAACGTATAGCCCTCTACTCGGACAAAGTCAAAGTCTAAATAAATATGAGTTCTGCTTATTCAAATATTCAAAATTTGCATCTAATTTATCTTTATAATTTTAAATCCACGCCTCATAAACACCCACATTCTAGGCAGCTCCGCCGGTTCAGCCTAAAAGCAGTTCCTTTCTCTTTCTGAAATGAACTTAGGTAATAGAAAAGGTACTACTAAATTCACAGCTGGAGTTCCATCTGGAGGTTGGAATTGGCAACCTTAACAGGCAAGCTCCCTATATGGAACGGAACAAGTTAGTATATGCTTAATAGGTACTTTCAGCAGAAGCAAGAGGAAGTAAACAACTTGAGCACAGTACGTAGATGAATTTCTAAGTAGACATAAATCACTTGCCTAGAAACGAAAGCTGAAGCCAGTGTATTTAAAACTAAATAGCCCAACCCACCAGCAGCTAAGGACGTAGCTAAAGCTTCCCGGTTTTGGGCACAGAGTATCTGAACTCCCAGAAGAGGTCTTTTCCCAACGGCACTGCGAACAGCGCAAGAGACCATGGTCATGGAGGCCACAGTCTCTGGACCACACTGACCCGGACCCACATATGGGAGATCGTTGGTATTTTCAACAATAATTCCATCCTAAAAGTCTGCCAATAAATGGATTGAAGATAAAAACAAAGAATTTTAATTCAATACACAGTTTTTCCATAACGTGTCATTGTGTGTAGTAATCTGCCTTTTATGTTGGTTTCCCCTACTTCAGGACATCCAAACATGTTTAGTGTATTTAATCAATTATAAAAAAAGTAAAGCAGGCCGTTGAATCCAGGAATCTCTCCTTGCTTAATATGGCCGATGGCCGATCATACTGCGTGCTCCGGCCCAAATACGCTAAAGGCCACATGTTTGGGCAGTTGCCCTGAAAAACCAGCTTCCAATTCGTTCCAAAACACGACCCATGTAAAGATGAAATTAGAACTCAAGAATTCCCAGAAAAGGAGGTTCTCAAATATTTCAAGCGTTTGTATTCAGCACTCAGTAACTACAACTACGTAGCTACACAGGGGCGGATCCAGGGGGGGGGGGGGGGGGGGGGGCGGCCGCCCCCCCCGTCGCGATTCGAAGGTAGGAAAAATTAAGGAGAGAAAGAGAAAAAAGGGCAAAAACCAAAAAATTTCGCGCCTTCGGCGCGAATTTTCTACTTTTTAACCGCATATTTATTGCATTTATGAAGAAAAAGCTTAAAAGGCATCTGATTTTTCGGAGAAAATCACCATTTCTGCCTAAAAATGTCAAGAATTTTAAAAAATTTTCTCAGTTCTTCAGTATGAAAAGAATTAAAGATCCGAAGACCGATTTTATTGCAAAAACAAAAAATTTCTTCAACTTCTGGGGGGCTCCGCCCCCCAGACCCCCAGTGGAAAACTTTTACCGCCCCCCCGTCACCAAATCCTGGATCCGCCAGTGTAGCTACATGACTACGTTGTGTATCTTTTCCTTCAGACAATATGTCATGGTATGCTTATAACATAACAGCAAGAGTCCATGATTTTGTTCTATATATTAGAAGAAGAGTAAGCCACTAGAGGGCTCCTCTTCTTGGCATTGCGTAACGGTGCTCCGACCACAATACGCGAATGTTCCCCCGTTTGGGGGGGGGGTCGACCAGATCGACAAAGCATACCCCCCTCCGTTTGGTGGGGGGGGGGGTAGTCAAAAGGGGTCCCCGTTTGGTGGGGAGGAAGAGGTCCCCGTTTGGGGGGGTCGCTCAAGCAGGCTAAGTTTGGCTCATTCTGATTGGCTGTTGGCGACCCCCCCCAAACGGGGACCACTTTTTGTGACCCCCCCCCAAACGGGGACCCATTTTCGAACAGAACAAAAACGACCGTAATCCTCTGCTCTACCCCCCCCCCCCCAAACGGAGGGGGGTTTCTGCAATCTGATTGGCTGTTGGCTACCCCCCCCTCCAAACGGGGACCTCTTCTCGGCTACCCCCCCCCCCACCAAACGGAGGGGGGTATGCTTTGTCGATCTGGTCGACCCCCCCCAAACGGTGGAACATTCGCGTATTCTGGTCGGAGCACCGTTACGCAATGCCAAGAAGACAAGCCCTCTGGCGGCTTACCCTTCTTCTTAATAATAGTGCAATTATGCACTCTTGATAACAGTCATCAAGTTTGTAGCATAACCCGGGTGTACTGGGGGGGGATCGACTCGGCTCCTCCGCTTTTTGGCATTTGTGTGCCTACTACATCCAATATCCACAATATGTTTATCAATCGAATGCTGACGACAAGATGAACAAGTTTGTAATAGAGCTAAACCCAGTCAACCCACACAATTTTCAGAACCCCCGGACTCCAGAACCTTCACAACCTCCAGCGAACACTTAAGCTAGATAATAGAGGATCAAATCTCCTGAAAAATTTAAGACCCCGTGAATCCCATCAAAAATTTGAAACTAAATAATTGTAGTTACGGATAAATCCATGCGAAAGTTAAGAACCCCATCAAAAAATAAAGCCACACTATGTCATAGATCAAATCTCTACAAAAAAATTAAGAAGAACCCCCACGCAAATAAAAGCTTCAAGGAAAAACAATTGGCGGACCAGAACGCAGCAAAATGTGACTTGTATCTTGACATGGGCCCAAACACCACGCGGATAGCAATTCCAAATACAAGCATACCAAACCGTATTTGGCATAAAGTTCCGCTTCGCCGCAGGCCTTTGTCGTGATCTGTTTGAGACTTGATTGGGAATTAGGAGATCTAAAATTTCAACACAGCGACAGATGATTTTGTTTCTCACTTCACAGAAATATAAGATCCATTCAGTGCATTACAAGAAAGCTACCCAGGCTTTTCTAAAATTCTAGCTTTCTAAGACAGGTTTACAAGCACATGGCAACTCCTCAATCCTTATATATTAGCTATTTATAAGCCAAGGATAAATTACTAAAGTTTACAGTGGCTTAACCCATATCAAACCATACGGGGATTGAACAATTTTAACTAAAAATCGACTAATACGTGTACAAAAATAAGTAAACAGCAAATGGTTTCTTAATAAAGTACTTATTTTTTAAGATCACAGTCGAAAATGTAAGTGTCAGTGTAAACTGACGCTAGCCGGATATGGGTTAATTCCAAAAATATGCTATGAGAAAGTTTTATGGAAGCTCTTCATTGACGGTATGATTGAGTATTTACGATAAGGAATAAACATTAGCGATAAAAAATAAACTAAAAAACTAAATAAAATAAACTTAAATTTTTGGAGTTCCGAAATACATATTTTAAAAATACCCAGTGTCCCAGTCCAATCTATTATAAAAAGCGACACTCAATCCACACTACCAAAAAGTTGTGAAAAGGGCCCATTGTATATAATAAAATAAGCCGGTTTACTTTTATTGGAAATAAAGGTTTTAGCCATAATCTAATTCAATTTAATTTAATCTAATGCCAGAGTGTTATTGGCAGTCAATAGCGAATACAAACCAGCTGCTACAAAACTGACCCCGGCAGGGCATCCAAATGGACCACTCCAAAAACGAGAGGGTGCAAGTGCTTCCTGGTCGCAATAATTTGTTTTAATCGCATCATGATGATCAAACCATTTCACTGAAACAGAAAGGAGAGTAAACACTTATTAGGTGGACGTGGAACAATCCTATAGAATATCGCTACAATTTATATAATTACATTTACAAGGTACAATACACACTCAACAGAAATATAACGTACATGTATATAATATTCGCACATTTTCAATGTGAATATAAATCAATATTCAGTTACGTAAACGAAAGTATATAATTGCCAGAAACCGGATTCAGGTAAGGGGTGGTCTTTCTGGCATTGTCGGCCCACCTGAACTGTCCTACGTGGCCAAGCTGTGGTACATTTCACGTTGTGGTGGATTAGATCCCGCAAGGATAACTTTAAATACATTTTAAAATTTTTTATGGAAAAGATATTATCCGCCACCCACAAAGATTTAATCTTTGATGGAAATATAAAGACAGCACTTTTGGGCGGGGTGGGCTCACTGGTTTTCCAATGGACATTACTGATATATGTTACGGTAAATGTCGGTAAATTAAAAACTTCCGTTAAGTGATAGGTAGTTAGAGCAGCAGAGTGCCCCTAAGCAATCTTGACGCAGAATTTTTAATTATACATATAAAAATTGTTTAACAAAAATTACAACTGTAGTTTGCCTGGGGGTGGGGTGGGGTGGGCTCCCTGGGGCCAATTTCATAAAGCTTGCAACTTGCAACTTGCATATGCAAGTTGCAACTTGCACATGCAAGTTACAAGTTAAATGTTTCATAAAACTGCAAGTGGTACTTGCGGACTTGCACTTAAACTGCAAGTTGCAAGTCCGCAAGTTGCAAGTTGCCGGACAACACTTGCACTTTAAATCTGTTTCATAAAAACGGTCAGTACTTGCACTTGCTACTTGCACTTGCGGTGCAAGTGGTTGAGTTAAATTTTACTGACCGTTTTTTGGCAAGTTGTTGTTTTACATCTCTTCAGTTTTGCCATGTATGTTTCGTAAGCTATGTATACTGTGCTAATCGTTTTTTAATTTGCATTTGTTGTTATTTAACTGACTGGGCTTCAATTATCCTTATATATACCTATTTTTTCCTATATTTTCGAAGTATCCCTATTTTCCCATATATATTGCTAATTTGCCCTATTTTCGCCTATTTTAAGACAAACTGCTGCCAATTCTTCTGTGTTATAATTTTTTCTGAAATTTGCGCAAGAGCATTTGGCGCATTGCGCAGAAGAAAATATGAGTGAAAAACACTACTGTATGCTAGCTAATTACTGATCTATGAAAATGTGAACTAAACTATTTTTCTTTTAACTTCGTGTTCTGTGACTCCTGTGTATCTACAGTTGCAGCAAAATCAGAGACAGGTCTGGGTGCCAGTCAGACATGTGCAGGAGGGTAAGTTCTGTGGGGGGGTGCCGAAAAACCGGATTTTTCCGGTGTTTTACCTGAAAAATCCGGATTCTGCGGGGGGTGAGGGACCCCTCTGGGGGGGGGGGGTGAGCTCAGGTCTGGGGGGGCGTGGAAACCCCCCCCAAACCCCTCCCCATGCACACGTATGGTGCCAGTAGAAAACTTAAATTTTAGTTTTGCCCAAATCCGTTATCCGGCAGGTGCACAAATCCTTGTGCAGAGCGCTTGCACAACTTTTAAATTTGTGCAAAATTTAAATTACAACAGAAATATGATGCTTTTATGCTCTTCCCGATGCCCGATGCTATGCAGGAGCTGCTACTTAATAGTGCCTGAATGCCTTTAACCAATATCCGGCAGGATAGTGAATTGGTGTTATGTTGTCCGCACAGCAAACAACATTCTTCATTCCCGAAGGGCCTTGGACATTTAAAAAGCACCCATGCATTGTCTTAACATAAAGTAGGGAATCTTTACATCAAAAATGTTAAGTCTTAAAGACAATCAACTGATAGAGGAATGGATCGTTCAAACGTCGTTTCTCGCTCGTTACTTGGCGTATCATTGTCATTTGCACAGCAATAAATAGTCCAAGATAGGGGCTTCAATTTGATGCATTGGCCATACCGTAGTCTTTTGTCATCGTATGTGTACACGTCTTTGAAGCCCTTAGCGAGGCATAGTGGCGTAAATACTAAATTGTTGGGACTTGAACTGCAATATCTCTTAACTGGATTGACCCTGGATTCTAAAAATTTGTCGGTTTTTAGACACACGTGGGGCATATTATACCCAAAAATCAGCGAAATCGGTGAATTATAAAATTTGGTACCTATAACCTATTATAACCTATAACCTATATTTGGTACCTATTTGGTACCTATTTGGTAACTATAAAATTTGGTACCCGGCGACCCCCCCCCTTAAATGAGCTAATGGGTCCATAACTTTTTTAATAATTGAAAAATATTTATCGAAAATTAAATTTTTCGCACTTATGTGCGAACGCCATAGGACAGGACTATCTCATCTGCACCTAAGGAGATTGATCTTCAAAGTTGATGTTTCGCTAATAATGTAAAAGTTTAGGCTAACAAAAATAAAATATTAATTTTGGTGCAAGCTATAAGGCTGTAATTTGGCATATACGGGGGCCCTGCATGTGTACTCATTTGTACCTAATGGTAAGAAATTCTGTCGTTTGAAAACTTTTTATGTCAACTTGTATCATTGCTTGTCAAATTGCTAAACTAGCCATTTTTGGGTTATGGTACTCCCAAAATGGAAAAAATGACATTTTTTAATTTTTGAAATATTGAAACTTAGCGTGAGCGAAAGTACACCCTCTCACACAAATTTCAGCTTGATCAGTGAAGGTTTCCGACTTCTAAGGCTGTGGTAAGTTTCTCTGCGGTTTCGGGGGTCGACCACGACCGACCACCACGCATCCATGGCTAACCCCCTTCCCCAAAACTTTAAGTGAAACTTATGATGTTACGCGGGAAGTAGCTAGGACAGAGAAGACAGGTATACTCTATATCACACTCCAGTCGACCATGTAAATTTGGACGGGGAGGGGTGGATCTCCCATATAAGTAATACATACTTCTTCGACCCAACGCATAGCCAAATTTAAAATTTTGGAAACCACCTCACCAAATTGTCCACCCCAATATGGATAAAATGGGGGAATAGTTTCACTAACAATGTTTTACTTATTAAATACAGTCTTAAATACTTTGGTTTCGGTGAAGAAATCAAAAACATAGTAATAGAAAAAATACATATAATTAATATCGGTTATAAAAAAGTATAATAATCATTTAAACACATGCCACGAAATGATAAGAAAGCTTGATTCAAAACTTAACGGGACGGGCAACTTGCAACTTGCAACGGGCAACTTGCACTTGCACTTGCACTTGCGTTGCAAGTTCCGCAAGTTGACTTGCAAACTGACCAAAAAGTTGCAAGTTGGCTGAAAAACTTTATGAAACACTAGCAACTTGAATTTGCAGTGCAAGTGCAAGTGCAAGTGCAAGTGCAAGTGCAAGTTGCAAGTTTTTTTATGAAATTGGCCCCTGGTTTGCCAAAGGACCTTCTTAAAATATTTGTTAAGCATATGATAAACATGTGCAACTAATCACTGAAGTTTTAATTATATATATAAAACTTTTTTAACAAAAATGGAAACTGCGCTTTGTCTTGTGGGGGCGAGCATTTCCTGGTTTGCAAATGGACTTTGTCAAAATATTTGTTAAGCAAATGTTCAACCTGAAAATTATGTTAGACATGACTGTAAAGTGTCATTAGCGAAACAGAGTACCACTAAGCAATATTGGAGCAGAAAATTTGAGCTTGGCCAGCTTGGCCGAACTTCACCATAGATTACAGCAAAATTTAAGCTTAGTCAGCTTGGCCGAGCTTGGCCACAGATTTCAGTAAAATTTGAAGTTGGCTAGCTTTGACGAGCTTGGCAACAGATTGCATCAAAATTTGAGCTTGGCCAGCTTGGCCACAGTTTTCAGCAAAATTTGAGGTTGGGCAGCTTGGCTACAGTTTTCAGTAAAATTTGAGCTTGCACCAGCGTGGCCACAGTTTTCAGTAAAATTTGAGCTTGGCCAGCTTGGCCGAGCTTGGCCATAGATTGCAGCAAAAATTGAGCTTGGCCAGTAAAATTTGAGCTTGGCCACAGGTTTCAACAAAATTTGAGGTTGGGCAGCTTGGCCACAGTTTTCAGTAAAATTTGAGCTTGGCCAGCGTGGCCACAGTTTTCAGCAAAATTTGAGGTTGGGCAGCTTGGCTACAGTTTTCAGTAAAATTTGAGCTTGCACCAGCGTGGCCACAGTTTTCAGTAAAATTTGAGCTTGGCCAGCTTGGCCGAGCTTGGCCATAGATTGCAGCAAAAATTGAGCTTGGCCAGTAAAATTTGAGCTTGGCCACAGGTTTCAACAAAATTTGAGGTTGGGCAGCTTGGCTACAGTTTTCAGTAAAATTTGAGCTTGCACCAGCGAAGCCACAGTTTTCAGTAAAATTTGAGCTTGGCCAGCTTGGCCGAGCTTGGCCATAGATTGCAGCAAAAATTGAGCTTGGCCAGTAAAATTTGAGCTTGGCCACAGGTTTCAACAAAATTTGAGGTTGGGCAGCTTGGCCACAGTTTTCAGTAAAATTTGAGCTTGGCCAGCGTGGCCACAGTTTTCAGCAAAATTTGAGCTTGGCCAGCTTGGACGAGCTTGGCAACAGATTGCATCGAAATTTGAACTTGGCCAGCTTGGCCACAGTTTTCAGTAAAATTTGAGCTTGGCCAGCTTGGCCGAGCTTGGCCACAGATTGCAGCAAAATTTGAGCTTGACCAGCTTGGCCAGCTTGGCCATAGTTTTCAGCAAAATTTGAACGTGGCCAGCTTGGCCGAGCTTGGCCATAGATTTTAGCAAAATTTGAGCTTGACCAGCTTGGCCGAGCTTGGCCATAGACTGCAGAAAAATTTGAGCTTGGCCAGCTTGGTCACAGTTTTCAGCAAAATTTGAGCTTGGCCAGCTTGGCCGAGCTTGGCCATAGATTGCAGCAAAATTTGAGCTTGACCAGCTTGGCTGAGCTTGGCAACAGATTGCAGCAAAAATTGAGCTCGGCCAGCTTGGCCATAGTTTTCAGTAAAATTTGAGCTTGGCCACAGGTTTCAGTAAAATTTGAGCTTGGCCACAGTTTTCAACAAAATTTGAGGTTGGGCAGCTTGGCCACAGTTTTCAGCAAAATTTGAGCTTGGTCAGGTTGAACGAGCTTGGCAACAGATTGCAGCAAAATTTGAGCTTGTCCAGCTTGGCCACAGTTTTCAGCAAAATTTGAACTTGGTCAGGTTGGACGAGCTTGGCAACAGATTGCAGCAAAATTTGAGCTTGACCAGCTTGGCCACTGTTTTCAGTAAAATTTGAGCTTGGTCAGCTTGGCCATAGATTGCAGCAAAATTTGAACTTGGCCAGCTTGGACGAGCTTGGCAACGGATTGCAGCAAAATTTGAGCTTGGCCACAGTTTTCAGCAAAATTTGAGCTTGGCCAGCTTGGCCACAGTTTTCAGCAAAATTTGAGGTTGGGCAGCTTGGCCACAGTTTTCAGTAAAATTTGAGCTTGGCCAGCGTGGCCACAGTTTTCAGTAAAATTTGAGCTTGGTCAGCTTGGCCATAGATTGCAGCAAAATTTGAACTTGGCCAGCTTGGACGAGCTTGTCAACGGATTGCAGCAAAATTTGAGCTTGGCCAGCTTGGCCACAGTTTTCAGCAAAATTTGAGCTTGGCCAGCTTGGCCACAGTTTTCAGTAAAATTTGAGCTTGGTCAGCTTGGCCATAGATTGCAGCAAAATTTGAACTTGGCCAGCTTGGACGAGCTTGTCAACGGATTGCAGCAAAATTTGAGCTTGGCCAGCTTGGCCACAGTTTTCAGCAAAATTTGAGCTTGGCCCGCTTGGCCACAGTTTTCAGCAAAATTTGAGGTTGGGCAGCTTGGCCACAGTTTTCAGTAAAATTTGAGCTTGGCCAGCGTGGCCACAGTTTTCAGCAAAATTTGAGCTTGGCCAGCTTGGACGAGCTTGGCCACAGTTTTCAGTAAAATTTGAGCTTGGCCAGCTTGGCCACAGTTTTCAGTAAAATTTGAGCTTGGCCAGCTTGGCCACAGTTTTCAGTAAAATTTGAGCTTGGCCAGCTTGGCCACAGTTTTCAGTAAAATTTGAGCTTGGCCAGCTTGGCCACAGTTTTCAGTAAAATTTGACCTTGGCCAGCTTGGCCACAGTTTTCAGTAAAATTTGACCTTGGCCAGCTTGGCCACAGTTTTCAGTAAAATTTGAGCTTGGCCAGCTTGGCCACAGTTTTCAGTAAAATTTGAGCTTGGCCAGCTTGGCCACAGTTTTCAGTAAAATTTGAGCTTGGCCAGCTTGGCCACAGTTTTCAGTAAAATTTGAGCTTGGCCAGCTTGGCCACAGTTTTCAGTAAAATTTGAGCTTGGCCAGCTTGGCCACAGTTTTCAGTAAAATTTGAGCTTGGCCAGCTTGGCCACAGTTTTCAGTAAAATTTGAGCTTGGCCAGCGTGGCCACAGTTTTCAGCAAAATTTGAGCTTGGCCAGCTTGGACGAGCTTGGCCACAGTTTTCAGTAAAATTTGAGCTTGGCCAGCTTGGCCACAGTTTTCAGTAAAATTTGAGCTTGGCCAGCTTGGCCATAGTTTTCAGTAAAATTTGAGCTTGGCCAGCTTGTCCGAGCTTGGCCATAGATTGCAGCAAAATTTGAGCTTGGTCAGATTGGCCGAGCTTGGAAACAGAGTTAGAAAAAGGCAGAAAGTTTCTCAAGTAAGACACTTTAGTTGGGCCTCTTCGGTCTTGTCAAAGAAATAGAGATTTTGTCTCCAGTATGTTTATATCTCAATTCTCAGCTCGTTTGCTGCTTTACAGGATTCTGTTCAGAAAGCGCTGCCTATCTTTAGATACGCAGTATAATCGCACAGTTGATGACGAAACAGTTTGCTCAACCAGAAAGACAAGTAGAGCTGTGCAATAACAGCATTTATTAAAAAAGCAAATTCAGCAAGCCAAAAACTTTTAAATTCAAAGGAACAAAAAGCTTAGCCCAATTGATTTATTCCAATTGTTTCGCAGTATGGCTTTTGATTTTTACAGTTCTGATTGTATAAGCCTAATGTTAAATAATGTTAAACTTGTACTACATATTTTGTACTCGGAACAGGGAAACGGATGCTAGAACCGGAACCGGTTTTGAGTTTTCAAATACACCAAGATGTCGACGACGCCCCACTAGGGCGCGGGAGTCAAAGGAACGCGGGTAAAGAATTTGCAAGCCCAACAGATCTCTCGCGCTTTTACCCAGTCTCAAATAATTTTTTGAACAATAACTCAGGGATGAGGAGGTGAAGAGCGCAAAAAAGCGTTTGTTTCCGATTTTGTTGAAAACTCGACTAACAGCTAAAGAAAAGCTAAATCGAAGATCAGACGAGTCATGCTCAGTGCCCCAGAAAATCCCTATATACATGCTTATAGCAAAATCCGGGAAAAACAATGTTCGCTCCCTTGGTCCTTTACACCAATTTAAAAGTTTGAAATTCATCAGTATATATCCAAGTGCACCCCATACAAGATTTCGAAGTTATTGGTCAAAAAATCAAAATATGCGGCAAGGGAAAACGCAAGAGATTTCTTCCAACTCTGTACTCGGCTGATCGCTTTCAGAAAATCAATGGAAAGCGTAAATGGGAAGAACAACTATCCTCTTCAGCACTCTTCAGCCGACATTTAAGCACTTTCCAGCAATTACTGCTTAATGCCGTCTTCTATACTACACGACTGAGTCTTCCAAGTATGAGCCATCGCCTATTCTGCCGAGCAATACGTAACTGAACGAAGTACACATTAAGAGGATTAAAAACTAGTTGAAAATATAGGCGACAGATTAAACGGATTAAAATTAATCTTTTAAGAAACAGCAATTAAGCAGGTCGGACTAAAATTAACTCGTTGATTTTTAATCCGAAGTTTGAATAAAGAAACAGGATTAGATTAAAATTTTAATCCTAGGTGCATTAAAGAAATAGGATTAAATTTAATCCGTTTAACTCGTTTAACTCAGTGGATTAAATTTTAATCCGTTTAATCCGAGGTGCTATTTCTTTAATGCGGATTAATTTTAATCTAATCCGTTTAATCTTTAAAGAAATAGGGCCATAGTTGAAAGTGACTCATGTTGGATGGAACAAGCAACCTAATGGTCAGAATCAACAGCCTCTTAACCCTGCATTTCTGATTTGAGAGATTGAAAAGACAAAAACGGATCTTTAGTCGGTAATCTGTGGGTCTATTTCTTTAAAGATTAAACGGATTAGATTAAAATTAATCCACATTAAAGAAATAGCTAGCAGGATTAAACGGATTAGATTTTAATCCTGCGAGTTAAAAGGGTTAAAACAGCTGGTTTTAATCCGACCTTTAATCCTGTTTCTTTAATCATGCAGGATTAAAATATTTAATCCAACCCTATTTCTTTATTTCTTAGCAGGATTAAAAATGAGGGAGTTAATTTTAATCCGGCCGCCGTAATTTCTATTTCTTTAAGGATTAATTTTAATCCGTTTAATCCTGCTGGCTAATTTTGAACTGATTTTTAATCCCCGTGTTGCTACCGAGGTTAAACGGATTAAAAACAAAAACAACTAAATGAAACATTTACAATCAGCAGCTGCATATATAGACGGCGCTGTCACTGCCGTAATGACACTTGCTGCATTTTCATTGGATATTTGATGTTAGTGTTGAGCCTAGCTATTCTTAAAAACCTAACATTTATGTTAGCTAAATAAAATAATTTACTAAAAAATACAAAAGTTACTTTCTCAAAATCGCCAATCTTTTTGAAAACTGTTAGCAAAGACGCAGTTTATAACAGTTTTTTATTATATATTTCTTCTGTTACGCAAGCCGGACAATAGAAGCAAGGTGTCACCACACAGGCAAATTAACCGTTTCTATTTTAGTCACTGTCCCATAGGCTGTAAGATTAAAAACGTTGTTTTTCCCCAATTGCGACCAATTTTTTCAGCGATTCTGAAGTATCTACCATGCAAGCCGAAGGGTTGCCATTTAACACAAATGTGTTCCACACAAATACTCCGGGACTCATTTTTATTTGCCCCCATTGGCGCTTTCTAGCTAAAGTGGTTGCTTGACAAAGTTGGGAAAAACAGGCAAACTTCAGGTTGTGCATACGTTTCAGTTAATTTCCAGATTTCCGTACGACCAAATTTTTGTGTCACCAAACCATGCCACCTAGAAATGAATTGGCCAACGCCCAACACTGGCTATTTCGAAAAAATCCAAACCTACTGTTGTTACTATTATTATTCGTACATGCTAATCTTGGCGAACATTTTTGTATTGATTATTTTGCTAACCGACATGATATTCGATATAAGTCATATTAATATCAGATTCTCAGATTTTTCATTTGACATCTGATTGCCGCAGCAGAGTTAGCGCTGGGTGTCGCGGTCCGGACGCAAACATAGAGAAACCATACAAATTTAGTAAATTTAGGTATTTGGGACATTAATTCGTTTTCGCAGTGGCAGTTGAATAAATAGTGTCGAGATATGATAAGTTTCCGCTTCGGATATCATTTTATAGTTTTTGCGAATTTTTCAATGAAACAAAAGATGACATTTTCATGCGAAGAAGGCCTGGAAGGGCCTGGAAAAAATAAGAAGTTTGTTGTATCCTATTCTGCTGAAAAGTTCTAATTTAGTAGTAGGGGGGCATAACGGAGCTTTGGCATTCGATTTTTGATTCAGCTGTTCATTATTTTCTTTGATGCTATTTTTACTCCGTTAGTTTATACTGAATTTATAAAAAGCTGGATAGTAAATAGACTTTGATATAGAAACCTTTTTTATGAAAGCAGTGACAAATTTTTCGGTTCCTTTTGGTTATTGTTGCAAATCGAAGAAACAAGAAAAAACTGAAAAAACGAAACAGAAAGACGTTTGTTGCCATTCACTTTAGTGCGACTGGAAGCACACCCACATCAAATTTCAGGTCAACTGGGAAAGTTTTGCGCTTTAAGTAGTGCAAGGGCTCATTCGAAGTTCCCAAAAACTACTTCCTGTTAATTAATCCCAGCAATAAAGAAATAGCGTTTGGATTAGTTTTAACCCGATTAGATTAAAATCTTGCAGGATTAAAACTTTTAACTTCTATTTCTTTATTGCAGGATTAAACGGATTAAAATTAACTCGTTTAATCTGCGAGTTAAAACAGCAGGATTAAACGAGTTAATTTTAATCTGTTTAATCCGTTTAATCCTGCAATAAAGAAATAGAGGTTAAAAGTTTTAATCCTGCTGGTGTTTAATCCGTTTAATCCGACCATTTTAATCTTTAAAGAAATAGGGCCTGTGTTTGTTTATGGCTCATGCATATTTGAACAGAGCAACAGAGCAAAATCCTATCCGACCCTAAATTTGCAATGTGCTATGGCTCAGTTGATGGAGCGTCTGCGCACAAAGCAGAAGACCACGGGTTCGAGTCGAGTCGCGCCGCAAGGCCGATGTTTTTGAAGTTCTTGGTGGTGGGCCACTTAATTTTACCATTTTGCCTACGCTTGGGGCTCTAACACAATAATTTAATTGTATAGATTCGGTACAAGTACGGTACCAATCTATGCGAACGGTCCTATTGGAGGGGATAAATATTGTACCGTGGTAGCCCTTTTTCCCCATTGAGTACAGAAAATACAACATCGCTCCAAGCAAATCGTCATATAAAACAGTTTGTGTTAGTAAACACATAAAAGTTAAACCTACCCGTCTCAGCCGTCAATCAATGCAGAAAACTGCAGTAAATAAAGTTAAGACAGTGTTACAAATAGTAAATTGTATTTCACACACCAGAGACTCCGCCTAAAACACAACAGGTATACAAAAGTTACAAAGCAGCCAACTAGTACCAAGCAAACTTTAGCTATTTGTTGTAATGTTGACACTGTAATTGACGCGAAGATAAGCAACAAAAGGGGGCTGACTAATGGAAGTTTTCGTCCCAGAATAATTTCTGCAAAACTTTTAGGGACCTACCTAACCGATTGTGCTACTTTACATTAAGTTTGAGTTTTAATGGCAGGAGTCTATTTTAACATGACAAACTATAAATGCAACAATAATATAGAGGACTGCAAATGTTAGAAAAAACGACCAGAAATATAGGAGTTCTTTTAAATATTCATGCTGTTAGTGTTCGCAAACACTCTTAGTAATCCATATTTTTATGAAAAAAGGTGGAAAAAACTGTAAACGATACTGAAGCGAAATGAGTAATTCAATAGGGGGCCTGTAAATGTGTGAAATTTTGCTAAAGAATTATTTATAGCTATGTGCTGTTTGTGAAGCTTTTGAGCTGTTTCGCAGAATGCAGGTGTGGTTTTTAATAGGTATAATAGAAAGCGAATGTTGCAACCCAGGCTAGGCAAAGATATGTAGTTGCAGAAGCTGGGGAAATAAACAATTCAACAATTGTAGCTCACAGTAATTAATTAAAAAACTAGTTCATTTTTGTTTCCCACATTTGTTTTTCTCAACCTTTCCGTTGTCAAAAAATTCTGGTTTTTTACGATTTTATTCATTTTTATATAAAATTTGAGCAAACAGCGGAAGATTTTGAATTTCAGCGCGCTGGTTGTGGTTCCGTCACGTCGTTCGCTCGAATCCGAAATTTATTAATTCTTAAAAATTGCAATTTATTTACTTCATTTAAAAATTTATTTACTTATTTATTTAAAAACGGCAATTTATTTGAATGCCAAAAACATGCGAGACTGCCGTGACATAATGAAATGCTATGGTGGGTGTCTCACTCAGGTGACGCTGTCACGGTGCAAATCTTCCCCCCGTGCAAAACTTCCCCCCGGAAGATTTGCACCGGTGCAAATCTTCCCCTGGGGGGAAGATTTGCACCGGCAGAATTTCATAGTTATTAACAATAATAACTGCAACCGAGGTCTTAGCTAAGCTTTGGCTTATAGTTTCGAAATTGTAAAATGCTGCTTAATCGAAACATAACTTGAAACAACGCGATGATGCTTTTTTAAACTTTAGCTTTCACATTTTACGGCAAATGGATTTTTCGACTGGTATGGTATAGCTAAGCTAGCACAACAAAAACCGGAATAGCTATCACAATTCACAGGTTTCGCAATAAATAAAATTCATTGATTAAAGTTGACCAGTGCTTTGTAGTTTGTTATAACTCCATGAATGAAAGTTTCTTTTTTAGAGTCATTTGTGAATTTACTTTCATTTGCATCTGTATGAACTATGAATGTATCAATGTCAATCTACAATGTTTGAGCTAAAATTAACATTGAAGTTTTATTTATTTTAACTTGACAACTCGTGTAACTCAGAACTAAGATTTATCCTCTTTAGCTCTTTACTTCAAAATCCAGTTGCACTTAACTCCAGAAACTCCTCTATATATACTCTTTTGAGAAGGCCTTTAGAATTTAGATATCCATACTTGAGATCGCCCTCACAAGGAAATACACCAAAAACGAAAGCAAGCAAGGTTTAGATTCTTACATAGTAAAATAGCAATAATAATTGGTTAAGAAAGCAAGAAAAATGTTTGGAAGAACTAGGATTAAACTTTATTCCTCCCAAAGGCCTAATTGCACTTTATCCCCCCCTCCCCAACTGGAAGACGTCTAGAAAGGCAAATTCAAGGTAAATTCAAAAATTTTTAATATTTTATTCAATTTTAAGTTTTAACCTGTCTATTATTGATTTATCTTAAAATTTGGTGAGAATGCGATTGTGCGCACTTTCAATCAATCTATTAAAAATTTAAAAAATTAAATTCTTGATTTTCAGGGGCAGACAAACGGAATGCAAAAAGTTTGTCACCATTTTTGCTCAAATGTTGGTTCCAGGGGGTTTCAGAAGCGTTGAACACGAATCTGAGATTAATTTTTGTACAGCTTTTCGTTAGCTCAATCTAACAACTTCATCCGACAACATATAAGCTAACAATTGAAAAATGAATTTCGATGCATTATAAACCAAACACGTCTAGGAATGTTATGAATACAAGTGTTCCCAAATGAACTTTATCCCCCCCCCCTCCAAAGGGGTAGACGAGGATAATGTTCAATTGATCCCAGCCAGATTTCAGTCATTGAAAGTCATAAAATTCAAATGCAAGATACAGGTTATTTCGGTTTATTGTATTTGTTGAATTTAATTCATAATTCGACACAATTTTGCCAAGTTTTATTAGAATTCAATTTAATTAATTAAGACTGCCTAAACGACAGGTTTGACGACGAATTGAACTATTACTTCATCTATTGAAAACAAGTGACGGGCGAAAAATTAAAAGTAGAATTGTTAGAATTAATCTTAAATAGTTCCCAAAACTTTTGAATCCTGTGTTGCTAACTTCACGGTCACTCTGGCAGCTGGTGCAAATCTTCCCCCGGGGGAAGTTTTGCACCGGTGCAAAATTTCCGGGGGGAAGATTTGCACCGGTGCAAAACTTCCGGGGGAAGATTCGCACCGGTGCAAAACTTCCGGGGGGAAGATTTGCACGGGGGAAGATTTGCACCGTGACAACGCTTTGCAAAAATTTCAAAGTCCTAAAAAGTTTGCAAGGAAGCAGCGGAGGTCAAGATGACACATATTCTAGCTACGTTTTGGACTGACTTCAAGAAGAAGGCAATTAAAATCCAATATCGCTCATACAGGTAGTTTATCTCGAAAGGGTGGCGAAAGGTGGCAGCGTCACCTGAGACAGTCACTTATAAAATGCTCAGCGAAAAATCAAGGAAAACGACAACTTTGCAGCAGAGTTTAACACAGTTTTGCCTCAACTAGAGAAATATTTCAGATTCTCAACAGGTCACGGCTGAACAGGCAAAGAGAAAAAGTCAAAAATTGTGGACAATTACACATCAGATGGTATAATTTTCTGGCAATTGAATGTTCTAATCAGTAGTGGAAGTTGTCAGTTTTCAGTCAAATTAAGATAGATTGCAGTTGGTAGTGGCCAACTCTCTGTCGCTATCAAGAAGAGCAGTCCAGACAAGTTTGCACAGAAAGTTTTGCAGGACGGCGCAAAGTGATAAATTCGAAAAGTAGACTTTAGTTAAATAAAAATCGTTCTGGGAGGAAATCCTGAACTCTTTTGCACAATAAATTCAAACAGAAGACATTGTGTTCCATTGGCTCAATCGGTAGAGCGTTGGTCTAGAAAACTGAGGGTTGTGGGTTCGATCCCTAGCTGGAATCCAAATTCTTCAAACCAAAGGTGCTGCCAAATTACTTGCTTTGCTCTTTCTACCATCAGCCACGAAGCAATCCCGGAGGTCAGAGGTTTGAATCGCAGAAAATTATGGAAAACAAAATTCCAACCAGGCACAGGGATAGGAAGTGATCTATTAAGGGCAGGGAAAAAACCCGTGTCAGGGACCGGGTCGCCTCAACGATTTTTTGGAAGAATGAATAAATAAAATGGTATTAATAATTTCATATTACTTAACCAATGGAGAACCCCCGCTGAGCAGGTCTTTCTATAGAGGAAAGCAACCTTATGTGAGGACATTTGCTTTGTACTAAGACGTAAATCCCCCTCGAGAAAGCCATGAAACATTAGGCCTTATCCAAGATACGTTTCCTTAACATATACTCTTTTCTACACACTGAGTCCAACCAAAGCTTCTTTCAGCTGAAAATTCTAGCTTTGTGCTAAATTCTGGTTGCCATGGCAACGTTTTGATGAGGAATTCAGGCTAATGAACAACTTAATGATCCAGAAAAATAGTTATATACCAGAAAATTGGATCATTATCAACTTCTGTATTTGAGAATAACTGAATAGCAACGCAGTTTGTTGTAAAACTTAAAGATTTTAATTGAACTGAAACGAATTAAAGAGAATTTGTATTGTTATTACGTACTGATTGAACATGTAGGACGCTGGTTCGAATCTCGCCATGGGATTAAGTTTTTCGGACAAATAGAAACGAGATATGTGACATCCAAAGTTTCATTGTTACAAAACTTAATAGATTTAATAAAAGGAAATTAAATATATTTGGCGAAAATTTGCTAAGTAGCAGCCTGAAATCGAATTTTGCATATTGTGCTGATTGGCTGTTATTTTTTGAAGTGACCTTGGTAAGCTCCTAATTAGGAAGGTTAGATAATGCTGAAGTATTAGCCCTATTTTAACTTCTTCACAAATTTCCATTTCCCGGTTGATGTTTGGCGTCCAATATTCCAAGTTGGGAAAGATAATAAAAAGAATTTGCATATACGTGATTTCATCCGCTACTACATACTTTGAAAAAATATTTTTCCAGCATGAAAACAGTAAAATCCTATTCTGACCCTTGTTTGGTGAGTTTGGTGAATTTGTATAATTTATCCTTTCCTTATTACTCTTATTTTATTTTCTCCAGTGATTCGTATGCAGTCCTCGCACTTTCATACAGAAGCATTAGGTTATGTTGAATACATCATGGCAAGAGTTCATTCGCTCTATGTTTATGTGCAAGCAAGAAAACACAAGCAGTACGAGTGAGTAAATTGTGTCTTTAGGAACTATAGAACACAAACATAGCGGGGTAATTCACTTTGTTCACTGGGCCGTTCACTGTTTGGGGAGGGGGTGGGCCGTTAGCGAACAGAACATAGCTTTGCTCTGATAACAGAGATCTTGCCAGCTGTCACACTCTTATGTATTATGTACTCTTGATCATAGCAATCTAGACTTCGCAATTATAATGCTAATGGCAGCTAGGGAGCTCCTGTTTTTCTTGTCATTGCGGGTGCTCCTATCAGAATGCACAACTGTTCCCTCCTTTGTACAGAGGGGTGTTAACTGTTATCTACCGTATGGGAGAGAATTTTAACTGTCGTATATTACTATATACCGTTAGAAATCAACCATCAACAAATGTTCCCTCGTTTGTACAGAGGAGAGTCAACTGCCAATCAAATTATTGGAATCCAGGACAGGTTGCAGATTGCGGTACATAGCTCAAGTTTAGATTAAACTTGGTTGAGGAGTTGCCAATTAATCAATCAAATGCCAACAAAACTGTGCAGTGCAATCACTTGCTACTGCTGCTTCAACTTAATGCTTGTAGCCATGGGTTTTCAGGGGTGGGGTCCAAGCCCTCCCCCTCCCCAACTCGGACAAGGTAGGTATACAAGCAAAACTTAGTTTTTAAAATTTTAAAAATTTCCTGCTCCGCCGTAATTTTTAAGCTAAAATGTTTAATATGTCGTAAACATCAGGCAAAATTTTGAATTTTTCCGAGAATTGAAGAGCTTGTTGCAAATTTTAGCAAAAATAGCGAATTTTAATAAAATTAGCGTTATTCTTTCGAAACACTTCACAAATTTATTCTTTAGGTGCAAGTCGCCTTAAAGTGGTGATTCCTTTTGAGCACAAATTGTTGGTTGGCGGCGCAAATCAGGATGAAAGTTGGCGAAACTTTCCGAAATACGTTCTTCTAGCGTTCAAACACCCTCCGCGCAATTCCGGTTCAAAAATTTGAGATTTCCGATCAGGGCGGTTTTTTTCCTGATTTCTGAAAGTTTGGCAGCAGCTATACAACAATTATAACTATATTCATTTGAAAGATCTCGTTAAGCTTCACATTTTTGCTTTTTAAAGCAACTTTCTAGCTTTTCTCTAGCGTGCGATATAGCCGATTTTCTTGTTTTGGCGTCGAAATCTTGTAATTTTTGCAGAAATCAAATAATCCATCATTTGTTGAACTACACATGCTGTAAAATCAAACTAAGGGCGTCGATCTGAAGGACTCACAGGGGCAATTTATCCGATGGATGATCGTCTTCCAACAGCTATCCCGTAGGTTGCTATTATGAAAAATGTAGTTTTTGAAAAACATGACCAATTTTCTTCCAAAGATTGTGGAGCATTTACCATGCAAGCTGGAGGGCTGCTACTTAACAAATGAGTTCTGCACAAATATACCCATATTTAGTTGCCCCGATTACTGCTTTATAGCTAAAGTAATAGCTGACAAATTTGGAAAAAGTAGGCAAAATACAGGTTACGCAAACATTTCAGCTTATTTCTCCATAACGAAGAGCGATTTCATAATAAAGAAAAAATCGTCCCCAGCTATTTGATGGAGGTATCGAATGATATAACCGATGTCTCGCGAAAAAATTTACTTGAGCTTGCAAAAAATCTGGAAAATTATACTTCTTCTAAAATGTGTTAAAAATTATTTTACAAAAGCACCATTAGTTTCATGGTATGCATTAAAAAGAGAAAATGTCAAGCTGCAGTTTGATGTAGAAATGGCTTCTTTAGCTCTATGTAATGAATGAGTAATAATGGTGCAAACTTTATGTGACCAAAGGGAATCACCACCTTCAAATTTCAGTTCAAGGTTCAGGCCCCCTTAAAACGTTTTCAAGACAAGCCCCCCCCGAGGGCTCGATCCTATGTTAATGTATGCTTATACCTCATAAATAGTTACTAGTAACAGTTGCTTTGACATAATTTCTGTTGATTCATTATTTTCAGAGTAAGTCAGTGAAGTATACATGTCTTTACACTGCACTGCCCAAGAAAGGGTATCTACCAAGGAGTACAAGTTGGTATGCCGGAGGGGGACCCGAGGTCTTCTGTACGCTCTGTCTCACTGCCGGTCAAACAGGCAAGCATTAGATCCAACAGCGACCAAGAGTCTATCATAGGAACAGTGAGACAATCAGCCTTTCCTAAGCTTGCCAGTCATTTTTCGTTGTGAAAATGTTTTTCGGCAATTTATGCTTAATCCTTGCCCTTGACGACGGCAGGGCTTGTGCCTTGTCCGGATTAGGGGGGGGGCTTGGCCCATACCACCCGCGTCAATCTAATGAGTGCACGGTTGGGAATCTGAACTGAATCAAGAGAAGAAAAGAGTCCAGGGTGGGGATCGATCTCATAAGTGTGAGCTAAGTTCTTGAACAGCCAGATCACTTTATCACACTATCTCAGTCTTCTTGGTTTTTGATTCTTAACAGTAGCAACTTTTTCATAGTTTTCATGATTTTATTGTTTGCTAGTTCCTTACCTTAGTTTCAGTGTCAACAACAAGTCGGCTTCGCTTCAGTATCATTTATTCGTTTTTCAATTTTTGTTTTTTTATTGTTTTCAGGAATTCCACCACCAGTTGGCTCCAAAACTGCCCTAGAAGTTCACCACTCAGAGCAGCATGCTCTCCTTTGTAACACAGCACTGTTGGCGGAACGAAAACTGGGCAACAGCTATGAACACCTGTCAAATCTGGAACACCTGTTGGAGTCGGCTGCAGAAACCCTCAAAGCTGATGTAATTAATTCTTCCTACAATAGGAGTTGTTCTTATCTTAGGGAGCGCTTTTGCAACAGAGTTCAAGCGAAGTTAAAAAGAATGGCAGAAAGTTAACTCAATCCATTGCATTCTCGCGTCGGTTCAGTAGTAAGACCTTCGACTTTATATCTGACAGTCCGAGGTTCGAATCACCGCTTCAACAATGCTTTCACTACAAGGAAAAGGTCCAAGGCTGTTCTTTACTCTAATCAAGCAGTAGTTTGTTTATAATAGGGGTGGAAGATGCGCAATAAGAGTTTTCAGCTCTTCCTTGAAAGCAAATAAGCTTTTGTTTTGTCATCCGGATTCTGCCAAAACTTGTTGATGACTACTGAAAAGTGAAGTTTTGAAAGGAACCCAGTAGAGCAAAATACGGTTTGAATGTCAATTTGAAAGATTTGCAGGACGGTTTGTAAATAGACTAAATTTACAGCAATTCAGTTAAGTTAGTCAGTATATAACAATTAACACTAGTCAGTATATAATAATTTCAAAACAGACCAAACTATGACACTACGGTAGCTGAGATCCCTAAATATAGGTAAATGCTAAAAGTATTTTCTTTACTGAGGGAGCATGACCTGATGAAGTGATTTGATTCAGTTGGGATTCGAACCAAGAACCTGCTGAACTGCAGTCGAGAATGCTACCACTGCACCATTGAGCCAGACGAGAAAGTCCACATAATTTTCAGGGTGCTCTCTGGGGTACACTGGGCCTCAAACATTGTAGAAAAATTTAGAACGCCTTGATCAACATAGTTTAAAAGTTCAAATATCGCAAAATTTGATTTTTGAACTTGCAAAGGGAGAGTGTAAGGTCAATTTTTTTGGATTTTCCGATTTTCTTGAATGTTCTACAGACCGAGGATTTCTGATAGATTATCGTTAGGTCAGTGCAAGTTAAAGCCTTATGTCAACCTAATGAAAAGCTAGTTCCTAAAAAACTAGTTTCAGATAATCATGTTCTGCTAACCCAAAACCCTTCATTCCGCTTTGAAAAAACCAGACACAAAACTTTTCAATTTGCAAATCCAAGAAAAAACTTTTTTACTTCTAAAGAATTAACAAAGAATTAAATTTAGCGTGGTAGGAAACATTACCATTTCAAAACTTAGCTCGATTGGTCAAGCCTTAAAAATATTTTTAAAATCTTAAAAATATTGCAGTCTTAAAAATGTAAAATGTACTATATATTACATTCATAATATTAGCTATTATAACTATTAAACATTTAAAAATAAATATGAGAAAATAGTATATATTGAAATTAAAATTAAATTAGAAATAAAAATTTCAAAACCCATCCATATACAGGCATATATACAAATTCTGAAAAAAACAATTAAAAATATTAATTCTGCTTTATATATTTCAGGACGATCTGACCGAAGCTGATACAACCCAGCACAGCATTGGCGAAATGGAAAAAAGAAGTTCTCTAATTCCCCACATTTTCAGAAGAAGAAGAAGTGCTTCAAGAAGATCACAAAGGTTAATAATTTAGAAAACCAAATTCTTCAAAAAATGTTGAAATATAGATACATAGTTTAGTAGCTTGTCTCTATTGAGATTACTAAGAGTACATAATGATGACCAAGAGTATGACAAGCCTAACACTCTATGCAGTGAAGGCCAAAACTATGCTATGCGCGCTATCGGCTGACCCCCCCCCACAAATTGACCCCTCTCACACCACCCCTATATGGGTGCGTGGTCCAAACGGGGGTCGCTCACTGCTTTGCATAATTACACGTTGAAATTAATAGCGGCCTAATTTGGGGAAGGGGTTTAAGCGTGTATGTTTAACACTTGCATGTAAAAAACATGCTAAGCGTGTGAGTGACCCCCGTTTGGAACTGTGTACCCATATAGGGGTGGTGTGAGAGGGGGTCAATTCGTGGGGGGGGGTCAGCCGATAGCGCGCATAGCATAGTTTTGGCCTTCACTGCATAGAGTGTTAGGCATGTCATACTCTTATCATTATGTACTCTTGACATTATGAAATGTGAATGCACACACACATTTCTTAAATACCTCATGTTTTGAGGAAATGCTAGTATCAAGCAGCAGTGTTAAAATCATTCTTCAACAAATTTTGGCTTATTTTATACGTACTTTAATTATTAGTGAATTAACGTTAGTTGGATGCTAATTTTAGTTTACGTTATAATGTATAAATAGTTACATATAGAAAAGGTTTATTAATTATATAATATTTATATTCATTTAATGTTTATATTTATTATTTAGTCAACCAGAGATTTTAAATTTCAGCTTCAGCACAGGTGCTCGACAGAGAACTGCCTCTTCCTCCGAGCTCTGGCGAAAAAGGAGTCTGTTCGATTTTTGGCCGTTCCAGCGCGATTTCAGCAAAACTAAACCGCCGTCTTCCATTCAGTCTAGCGTGACTGAAAAAATGACTGAAGACGACAGCCGGCTGCGTTCGAAAACCGCAGAATCCAAAAACCCAATGGAAAGACTAAGTCTTCCGGCGTTACATATCTGCACTGACAGTACAGATACTGCTAAATTTCAAACTTCTGGGTAATTTTTACGACAGCTTATAAAATGCATAAATTTTATTTTTAGCGATGCCCAAATATAGTGAAATACCTGAAGAATTGACGAATATAACGGTTTTATTTTCGATAAATTACCCGAGTCAGTTACGACCATTGAGCACAAAAATGTTGTTGTTATGATTTAGACTTCCTCTTTTATCGAAAGAATCTGAAGCAGCAAAAGATAGATCATTCTTGGTGATCCTATTTGATCTTCTTTGCAGCCAGTGTTGCCGAAGAAAGGAAAGATTTAACGCTGCCACGGATAAACCTGAAACAAAAGCAATAACTTTGAAGAATGAGCTAAACGAAGTAAAAGTTCCGCAAAAGTTAAGCTTAACTTGATCCTTTTGAAGAAAGCTTTAAAAGAGTTTGTGCGCCCAGTATCACTTCCGAATGGCGGCACGTTTTTGGTTGCGGCGAAGAGAGTGCGGCTTCAATTTCTTTTCCGGTATGAAAATTTAGTAAACGATTAAGCAGATTGCGAAGTTTGTGTGGAGTGTGTTATTTTTAAGTTTAAGAAAAAGTTCAAACAAAACGGAATTTACTTCAAAGACAACATAATTTTATGCAAGCATAACACAAAAATAAGACCGTGTAAAAATTTACCCCGCCCCCCATACCAACTTCCAACCTTGATCCTGCGGGTAGGATCCTTCAATTTGGAGATCCAATTTGGGTTCGCAAAAGTGACCGAATGACGAAAATTCCCGCCTTTAAATATTGCAAAAACTAATTTGCGTATTCGTTTCGAAGTTCGTAGAATTTTGCAAACAAGGAAATTTCCACACCGATATTATTAAAAACTTCAGCGAAAGGTATATAAGTAATAAGTAAGTAAATCCTGAATTCAGGAATCCCACCCGCGTGCTAAAAACAGGCTCGTTTTCAGCATCAGCTTGTAACTTTAGGTTCGAACATACGAGAAAGTCTTGAGTTCGGGGCCGGTTGTTCACAAACAGGATTGCAGAATCTTGTTCTAACTTCAGGGTCGGATCATAGTGGAGCCTGAGTTTAGAATTCACTTCAGTTCACAACAGTTTATCTCAGGGCTTACCACACTCAGCCAGTTCTGAACTAATATTATAGAAACAAGTTAGTTTACGTACCACTATTTTTCCTATATACATATAGACGGCCCTAAAAGCGATCTTGTTTACAGACATCGGATCCTGAACGCAGGATCTCCCCTGAGCTCAATCCTGAAGTTACTAGTTGATCCTAAAGATGGTCCTATATTTAGGAATTTGAACCTGATCCTGAAATTAATTTTGATATTTTGATCCCGATACGGGTATCATCATACGGGTATCCCGATATCATCTGCTTACTGCTTTCTACAGTTTTCGTTCGAGATATTGGTGGAACCAAGAGTTCTATAGTAGGATTATTAGCCTATTACATAGTATATAATAGGATTAGCTCTAGTATAAACCTTGTTTGAAATTGCCGTGGCGCCAAAAGGTTATCTGACAAGAGACGAGTTCCTGTTCTGCCAAAAAACCCGGACTACTAGGCAGCATCAGTTCACTGTAAATCTAGTCTTTGGAGGTGTGATATTAGCCAATCAGATTACTGGAGGTAATTTGATTGGTTAACACACTCCTGCCCGGGGAAGGTGAAACTTTGACTGCCTCCATTCGTAAGGAAGTGCCTGCCGGTGCTAACTTCATAGAAGGGCCGTCTTAGAGCGATCTCCGCCAAATGACTTTTATTTACACTTTCCTGACACATAATCTATGGCATAATAAAAAAGACAACACCTACACTATGTTTGATAACTAATAACAAACTGCACGCACTTTAAAGTATGTTAAGAAATAACAAAGCAAATTGGACTTATAATTGGCAAGACGAATGTGGTTAACAAAATTTGATATCCAACAGATTCACATTGCTTGTCATTGCCTGTCTATCAATTCACTCAATTTTACTGGATGCCGTTCGACTTTGGCTTCAGAATATTCAGTCAGAGTTGATTTATTTAGATTTTTTGCTGTAAAAATCAAAAAGTCGAATAAAACACTTCGATTTGAATCAGAAACCAAAACAACAGCACAATCAAGCGAGCTACCTAAAACAATTTTAGAATATTGTATTTTTACTTGAATTTAAAAGGAACTGACAACTTTTATATTTATTAGATGTCAAAGTTTGGCGGGCCCATGTCAAGGCAAAAGGAGACCTCCCAAGAACCTCCATCGTTCTCTACTTTTTCAAGCGCGATATGACTACATTTGGAAGCAGACGTCTGAGAAATGTCGTCGTTTGTAACCAGACATATGTATGAGGGGAAGCTTGGGGGGGGGGGGTGAAAATGCAGCCGCATGGCCGAAAAACGTGATTTTTCCGGGTTTTTTGCTCAGGTCTGGGGAATGCATGTTTGTACTGTCTACAAATGTGAAATGTCTACAGTTGGGGTATTAGTTGGAGAGGATGAGGAGGTGACGATCCTTATTTCAATTACAATTTTAGCACGAAATCGGCCACAAGCAACCATTCCAACAAACAAAAGTAGTTTAAATGTTTTAAAAAATTCTACAACATAGTTCACGAGTGGGGGGGGGGCGCGGTCTTTCCTGGCTTTCCTCTAAAATTCATGCTAAAACTTGTGTGCACCGGCTTGTCAATGAACCCTATTGCAAGAGATCAATCAAACCTTATAGCATGATTTAGACAATGCTCGAGATGTACTCTATTTAATGGTATAAAGCAGTTTTTGCTGCTATGAAAAGTTAAGCTTACAAGGCTTACCAAAGTCACCGCTTTTTGCCATTTCTGATAGTTTGTAAGCTAAACCTGTTACTGCCACAAGCAACAGCAAACTGCTGTACATCATTAATTAGAGCACATCTTGAGCTTTCCAACGATGTGTAAATCATGCTCTAAGATTTGGTTGATCTTTTGCAATAAGTCATTGAATTTGACCAACATTTCTTGGGGAGGGGGTAAAGTTCAATTGATTGCAGACTATTACGCCTTAGGGTCTGTGCCTAAACTCTAAAGTTACACAGTTAATGAGTCAACTCTCTGGTAAAAACGTTAAGTAGAACCAAGAATCTTAGAAACCGAGCAAGAAATTAAAGCTAGTTATGGATCAAATCTCAAAAACGTTAAGAACGCTATACCCCCCTCTATGAAAATAAAAGCATCAAGGGAAACAAATTGGGTCAATACCCTGTAAAAGGTTGCTTTTACCTCGATATGGGCCAGGGCCTTTCTTCGCGAACGTTCACAAGTGAAACATATAAAAGCAGCTTGGAATTATCACGTCAAATTTTCCCTTAACGTTTTTAATTAAAGTTAAGCTAGTCACAGCAACTACATTTTCTAGCTTGTATCAACTTAGGTTACTGCAGCTTTCCTTAAAAATAATGTTTTACGGAGGATTGATATGCTTTCGTTTATGAACTTACAGTTAAGTCCATTAAACGCTACTTACCTAGGTACTACCGTATTACTAATTAGTGCCCAACATTACTCTTTTACAAAATTGTTCGAATACGGAAACTGAAGACTCATTTTACTGTTTCAAACTTTCAAACCATCTGTGTAAACTTTCAAATGATTATGCCACAAGTCTGCGATCTAATGCAAAGAGTAATATTTAACTTTGTGTCGTTAATTCTACCCGATTAATGTTTGACTATCGTGTTGAACAGAAAAGGTTTTGGATTACAAAAATGCAAAAATGCGAAAATGCGAAAAAGCGATTTTGGAAGCTTCGTGTCCTGCACTCAAAATTCCTGCGAATTAATCCCCAGAAAAAATGTTAAGACGAATAATCTGAAAGATTGCTCGCAAAAAACGGCTAGCAATCCGTGTCCAACAGCAAAAATCGAGAACAAAAACTTTTCAAAATCCTTTGAATTGAATTGTCGAAGTTCTACAGGCCCTGAGAAATGTCAGAAAACACTGAAAAATGGACAAAAAAGCCAGAAAACCCAAGTAGCCCTATTGTTTGAAATCCTTTGTTAATTCTCACCTTTCAAATTGCATGACTTGTCCTTCAACAAGTGGGGGGAAAGCGGTTTTTTGAGGGGGTCCTTTCGTCGACACAATGGTCCAGCGCGTGCGGACGCAAAAAGCACGACTTCGGTTCTGAAGCGAAAAAATTCGTAACCTCCTGCAATAGCTCTCTTGACATTTGCGTGTAGCTTCTTCTACTTCTTCTTGGACTCCTTTGTAAACATAAAGACCTGAAAGCTTCTGTCAACACACAGCGGAGGGGATATACACAACGCTGCACATTCTTAGGCGGTAGGATCTTAAGAGTTCTTGCATTAGCAAAAGTCACTCAAGTGTTGCCACCGACCTAAAGAAGTCATCAATCGCCCGCCTTATGCAAACACGACTGATATCATAAAGAGCCACCGGTCCACCACAGATCGTATCAGTTGTTCTCTTCTCTCGCTCCAACAGTGTGCTGATTTCGGAGGTCGGCTCTCTCTCTTTTAACCCCTATCACTCTATCACTCTATCGGCTTCATTCATTCATTCATTCATTCATTCATTCATTCATTAATCGCTTCCGATTGGGTCTAATTCTGATACAATGCAGATCTATATCTCTGCCCTGCTAGCTCTGGCAACCACGGTTGCGCTTTCGTTTGGTAAGCTGCAGCTGAGGTTGGTTGGTGCAGTGATGCTTGCTTACGCACTTTTAGGTTGAATTTAAAATTTTGAATAACTGACTTCGACTTTAAACTGGAAATCAGTAAATTTTAGCCCACGCAGCATTAGCAATGAAATGGTTTTTAAACATTTCAGTTTTTAGTTTAGTCTGTTTGAAATTTTCGGAAACTTTGGTCCGACATTCCTGAATTTTTGACGGATTCATTTTATCATTCCCACTTTTAAAACAACCTGGGATGAGCAGGCTTTCCGGAATACCTATACTTTTCACTTTTGCGCGATAACTCTAGGATGTCTCGAACTCAACCAAACAAAGACAACAAACCGATGGTCATGATTTCGATCCTCACCCAGAACCTATTTTTGCATCTCTATATTTCGTTTTGCACTGTCTCTTTCTAAATTTAATTTCCTCAGTTCCATTTTAGGATCCTCAGACACCAAGAATGTGGAACGGGCGGATCCGAGAGATTTCGAAATTGATCTCCAAAATCCTCCAGAGCTGCCGCCGGCCCAGCACAAGTACACCAACGCCTCAACGACGACGAGCAACGAAGAGATCTATGCCCGGAAGAAGGTGAAGGAGGGAGAGATCTGCAGCATCTCCAGTTTCGCCGTCCCCGCCAACTCACCCGATGAGTACTTCGCCTGCGTCAAGCCCACTGACGATGAACTCAACTGGCCATGGTTAGTGTGCAGACGGTTGGGAGCACACCTTGTGCAGTCAATAATAATAATAATAATAATAATAATAATAACAATAATAATTAAAAATAATTAGTATGGGCATGGAGCAGACATGTGCAGGAGGGGAAGTTCTGGGGGGGGGGTGAAGGTCGGCCGAAGGCCGCGGAAAAACCGGATTTTTTTGGTTTTTTACTGAAAAAATTCGGATTCTGGGGGGGGTGAGAAACCCCTCTGGGGGGGGGAGGTGAGCTCAGGTCTGGGGGGTGTGAAAACCCCCCCAAACCCCCCCCAAGCACACGTATGATGGAGTCATTTTGAAAATTGGAAGTTTGCATGAAGGAGTAGAAAATTTAGCAATTCAGCATCCAAACGATGGCTGACATATATATGGTTAGACCAGACTCAAAAATTACTATTATATTGAAAATTTTTTAAAATTGCAAAACTGGTGATGATTAGTAAAAATTGTTCTAAGTGCAAATTTTGTCGAAATCTGGAAAGTTTGCAGTGCTGGGGTGGGGAAAACCTCGGCAGACTTTTTGTATTCATTTTTCTCAGAAAACTACTGAAAGGCGAAAATAGGTACAGGGCCATAGTTTTGGTTGAAACTCGTTTAAGGACACATATGACGTTACACAAAGCCTTGACGTTTTGAGAATTAGGGCTAAAGAGTTTATTCCGACAATGGACATTTTTAAATCTTCCAGTTTTAAGACAAATTTCTAAATATAAAAGGAAAACCAGAAACGTTCTGATTTTATATCAAAAGCTGAGCATAATTTTTCTTAGCATAATAAGCTTAGCATAAAGCAATTTTTCGACTCTGAGTTGTCGACTAAAAACCAAATTGATTTCTGCTTTTCAGGTCATTTTCGTATTTTTCTTAATTACAAAACAGCTCTATATATTTGTTGCAAGCTGGCCATTTTCAAGAGTTTTTCAACTTTACTTGTAGTCACGCTTTTCTTAGAAACTCAGTTCAAAACATCTTGGACGTAATTAAAGTATTTTAATTCACTTTCTGCCTGCGTTTGATTGCGTAATTGCACGCAGTATCAATTTCAGTCAACAATTACGACATAAGTGGTCCAACAAAAACTGCCAGCTTCATGGCTTTTTGAAACATTTTTTGAAACTTGAAACGTATACAAGCTTTCAAGTGTTGAGCACTTGAGTAAAAGCATTTGACATAATGGTCTTTGTTTTAAAGTACCTCTTGCATTTCAACACTCATTATCTCAACTTAAACACAATTGGGATGAGAGCTAGTCAAACAATAGAACAATAGTTCACTTGTTACATAGTTCCAAACTTTAAATCAAACAAGATTACAATAATTTAGTACTACTTTGTAGTACTGTTGTTCATTTGTAGTGTCAAATTAATACTTTCAAATTTGACTTGAATTACAGGAACTTAGGCTGAAACTTGGAATGACAGAGAAATAAAAAAGATCCCATCGTGCCGGGAATCGAACCACCGTTCCCTTCGCTTGCAGAGTAAACGCTCTAACCACTCAGCCACTGACCAGTATAGCTAAAGCTGATTAATTTTCTTCTAGTCTATTGCCCTTTGATAATTAATCGATTAATGCTTTAATTACAGCTCATTACAATTAATTTGAATTAAATTACAGTTAATTACAATTAATTTTCAGGAAGGACATTGGCGTGTGGACCAAGGAAAAGTGCAAGGAAGGTCGTCTGTTCTCCCAGAAGGATGGCGTCTGCAAGTCTGCCCGATCCGTCCGACGTCAACAACAGGCTTTCTGTCAGCAGTGGCCACAGTACTGCGCTGTCAACGTCAACGCCCAAGCCTCATCGTCCGGAGGAGTAAGGATAAATAAATAAACAATGCTTGAATTTGAATACATTAAAGGAAACAGTAAAAAGTAAAGTTTAAAGTAAAAAACAAACAGAATTAATGTGAACTAACAATGATCAAATAAAGTGAATGTTCAAAATTAATGCGGTTCATGTAACTCAAAAGCGTTGGAAATAGAAATTATTAATATATAATCCCCGCTAACTGAAATCAATTGACTAATTAATGCTCTAATTAATGTTTAATTATGTTTTTTTGTTTTAGTGCTGCTGCCCACCTCAGTGCAATCAAGGACAACAGGTCTGCGTTCAGATCCAGTGCACCATTGTGATCCCACGACCATGCCCTCTGAGTAAGGAAAATAATATTAAGATAATAAAATTAAAAAATTAATAAAAATTTAAAAAAATCCAAAAATCATATCTAATACCAAAAAATGAATGTTTTCGCTTTCCACTTTGACATATGTTGAGTACAGTCAGCTGATTAAAGCTACAGAATTTAGCTATACCCATTTATTATATTAACTGCCTATTTATTTAGTTATTTGTTTTTATTAACTGTAACCTTTATTTTAGGCCAGTGTCTGTCTCCACCCTGCAACGCTCAACCAAACGGTCTTTGCAGCTGGATGACTGACCCCCTAGCCCCCTGCGCTGGCGACCCCTACTCTTTCCTTCAGTGCCACCCTGGCTCTCCTGGGTAATAAAAATAGAAAAATAAATTTATAACAAATTAATTTAATAACAATTTAACAAAGCTTAACTCCTTAACTCTATGAAGAAAACGTGAGCAGAAAAGGAAGCTTGGAACCAGTGAACATCTGGTTTGCACGTATATTTTCTTTAGTAAGCAAACTTATCAGAGTGAAAACCAAAAAAAGTAAAAAATTGAGTTTCAGATATCCTTTTTAATCTTTTATTCTTGCTTTTCAGTTTGTACTGCGGTCGTTGGGTGAAGATGCCCTGCGCTCCTGGAACCAGATTCGACGCTGGGCTTCAAGTCTGCTGTCATGAAGAAAGTAAGCCATAATGAAAACTAAACGATGAAGTTTATGCTGTTTTGCAAACTGCCAAAACCAGTGTGAAAGGTTGAAATCAGGCTTGAAAGATGATTGATTCCAATTGATCGATAATAATTGTTGACTCAAGCTAGGACTGAACAGGAAAATCTCGATTTGTAGTTTCACATTCTAACCACTTAGCTATTGAGCAGTTGAATGCTCCAGATAACAACCAAATCAGACTAGGACTAACTTAAAATAATAAGCCCAGCTTTAGGAAAATCAGCTTATGCTAATCTCACAGTTTTCTATCAACAGCACTTAGTTTAAAAATTTTGTTTATAAAAATATTTTAAAGTATAAAGTTATAATTTTGCAATTATTTACTGTTTAGATCCTCGACCAATCATCTCGGTCCGTGTTTCGATTTGCACATCTGGCACGGTGGCCATTGGCAGCTGCAACGCTCAACAACAGTGCCCTGGCTACTCCACCTGCCAGCAGAACACCTGTTGCCAGCCCCAGCTGGGATAATAAACAAACAAACAATAAACAATTAATTGTTTATTAATTGCCTTAATTATAACTTTGTACATACTGACTAATAACTTACATGTAATGTTTTGACAGGCTTCCTCTTTTGCAGATTAGCCCAGGCTAGGCTGGCGCTGAATCTGCAAAATTCCTGTCACCCGGGTCCCTAAATATTAGGACCACCAAGTTTTTAAAATTAAAATTTTGAAACAATTTTAATTCTTGGCAATAAAAATTCACTAGCTTCCAACGCTGTGTGGTTCCTAATTTTGTGTGAGCACGGGTTTACTGTCTGTCTGTTTTTGTTGTACTTGTTCGCCGGGATGCTTAAGACTTAAGTTTCCTTTTTTCAGCTGTAACTGTGGCTTATGTTTTGTCTTCATGTCTTTAGGTTTTGTTCTGACGCATTTTTCTATTTATTTTTCAGTTCTGTTGGGTTTAAGTTTATGATTTTCTGTTCGTATTCATATTTTGTTTAGTCTGTCCCTATAATTCGCTTCCGAAAAATGCTCCAAGAGAGTCATCTTTTCGGAAGTCGGAAAAGGTCTGTCCGAGCTTTGCTTGTTTCATTTTGTATTTGCTTAAGTTTTTTGTTTTTGTCTTTTGGCCATGTCTTTGTTTCACGAAATAAAACTATACAGTAATATCAACTACATGTAGAACTAGGGTTAAAAATATCCAAAAACCAGAAATAAGCACTATGTGTTCGATCTTGACTTATTTTTCTTACCCAGAACGGTCCCTCACACGTCACACCCATCGCATATTTCTGCTAAGTTGGGGAAATAAGCCGGAAATATCGAGTATGCTGCTGGTTTAAAAACTCTGCATCCGGTACTCCTGATCCCAACAAGCTATCAGCCCAATTAAATATCGAGTACAAATCCTTACATTAAGTAACGAAAATTTAATTACGATAGGAACTTCAGAGAAAGTCCCATAGCTGAGCATTTGCACTGCTATATTAAATAGTATTAATAACCATAAAGTAACCATAAAACTATTACAATTGCTATAAAGTTTTGGACAGAGGTATGTACTGTATCACCTTTAAATTCAATTTAAAGTATTTCTACTAAATTTTAATTAAATCGGCTCATCACAACAGAAGATCTGGTACGGAAGCCTTAATGCTTTGTATTGTAGTGAATATCATATTCTACACAGTACAAGTTAAAGCCTATGTCGAATGTCGATTGACCCAACAGATTACCTACTAAAGCTCGGTTCACGATGGTGTGCTTTGTGCTTTGTGCTTTGTGATTTCTCGGTTCATAATGGTTTGAAAAGCACGATGCTTTGTGCTTTGTGCTTTCCCGGTTCATGATGGTTTTCTGTGCTTCGTGCTTTGTGCTTTTGGCTTGCTTTGGGAATGTTTGACAATGTCAAACTTTTTGAGTTGTGCTTTCAGTGCTTTCCAATCAAAACAGGCCTTGTTCTGTGCTGATTGGTCAAAAACTGAAACTGGACGTCACATGAGCACTACAGTATTCCCACTGCTGACTTAGAAATTTAGGCGAAACTCGGCAAAAACTAAAAATTTAATTTTTGATAACATATATAAGTATTCATGAGCTGGCTATCGTAAATAAATAAAGATTTCATGTAAAAATTTAAATAATTAGGTTAATTTATAATATTTTTAATAATTATTAATGATCGTCATTATTAGTAGTATATGTCAGCACAGTTGACCGCAGTTTTGAGCCTATTTTGGGAGGGCTTTTGGAAGCTCTTTTGGATCCCATGGTTGCCATGGTAACGGTCAGTGGGAGACTTTAGCTAATCATATGAAATGCATAGAAAGTGATAGCCTCCTGTTATAGCGCTACGTTCTGACACTATAGGGAGACTGCCAAATATTAGAAACTTTTCGGAGGGTGCCAAACTTTTCCCAAACTTTTTCAAACTTTTTCTCTATCATATCCTGGGAGACAACAAAACTTTTTGCAAACTTTCCTATGGTTGTCAACTGTCTTCTACCAAACTTTTCAAACATTCTCAAAAATTTTCCCAACTTTTTCCAAACTTTTCCCAAACTTTTTTCACACCAACTTTTTTGTCAGAGGTCAGAGGTTTTATTTTCGGGAGGCTCCAATTTGATCATATATTTATTACGTCTCTCACTAATATTTTCTAGGAACTCACTGGGAGGCTCCAATTTAATCATATAATTTCAGGGGTCTTAAAAGGATTTCACCTGGAACCTCAAGAATTTCTGTGATGCTCTTAAATAATCATATATTTAGTACTTACAGACTTTTCAAGGTTAAATTTTAGCTGAATAATTTCTGGGAGGCTCTAATATAATCATTGAGACAATCTCCTCGTGGGAGGCTCTTAAATAATCATATATTTAGTACGTACAAGCTTTTTGAATTTCACTTCATTTTTGGGAGGCTCTAATATAATCATTGAGGCAATCTACTGGAGGGAGGCTCTAATATAATCATATATTTACATGCATAAGCTTTCCAAATTTTCTAAAATGGTACGGAGGCTCTGAAATAATCATATATTTAGTACGTACAAGGTTTTAAAGGTTGAATTTTGCTTGAATCTTGGAGGCTCTTATATAATTTTCTTGAATCTTATCTGGAACCTCAACAATTTCTGGGAGGCTCTTAAATAATCATATATTTTGTACATAAGCTTTCTGTCAAATAATTTTCTAAAATGGTAGGGAGGCTCTAAAATAATCATATATTTTGTACGTGCAAGCTTTTGAATTTCACTTGAACAATTTAGGAAGGCTCTAATATAATCATTGAGGCAATCTCCTGGTGGGAGGCTCTAATATAATCATATATTTAACATGTGAGGTAAGTTTTATCAGACTTTCCATTTCTAAACTTCTTCTAAACTTTTCAAACTAGTTTCTCAAACTTTTCTTAAGCATTTCCTAAACTTTTGTTAACTTTTTGAAACTACTTCCAAACTTTTTTGTTAACTTTTAAAACTTTTTTAAACTTGCTATAAACTTTTTTCGAGCTTCTAAAACTTTTTCCTAAACTTTTACAAAACTTTTCTCAACTTTTAAACCTACTTCCAAACTTTTTGCAATCTTTTTTCAAACTTTTCTAAACTTTTCTAAACTTTTATCAAACTTTTCTAAACTTTTCTAAACTTGATTCCAAACTTTTCTAAACTTTCAAAAACTGCTTCCAAACTTTTTGCAAACTTTCACCCAACTAATCACACCTCACCCAACTCAAATAATCTCTTAGAGGCTCTCAAATAATCATAATAGTATTAGCTGAGGCTCTGTACTTCTAGCTGGGAGGCTCTCAAATAATCTCCTAGAACTTTTTCAAGGCTATTTGATGCTCTCAGTTAATCATACCATTAGTAGCTGAGGCTTTTCTAGCAGGGAGGCTCTCAAATAATCATATGTAATACACTACTAGCTTTCTTGCTGAGGTTCTTCAAGGAGACATGGCAACCACCTAGAACCTAGACGAAAGCTGGGAGGTTCTCGAATAATCATATGTATAACATTACAGGCTCGCAAAGAGGCATCCAGTATTTTCTGGAACTTTACCAAAATTTAATGACAGGTGTGAAGAGTGTAATAAATCACTGAATAATTTTGGGACAAGAATTACGTAAAATAATTGGTTAAAGT